>WNYA01000856.1:0-108779 GCA_019512145.1 Engystomops pustulosus
TAGCTCTAGGCACAGCAGCAGTGCCGTCGCTAAGCGACAGCAGGCGGTGCTCAAACTGCTGAGCCTAGGTGATAAAAGGCACACCGCCCAAGAGCTATTGCAGGGCATTCCACATCAAACTTGTTAACTTTGTCGCCACCCTGCTGTGTAAGCCACAAAATATACTGGCAAACTTTTTTCATTTACGGATATTATTTCAGCGCTTCTTGCGCAGATGGGGTTGTGCTCCCTTTTCTCAACTGCTGGAGCTGACGGAGCCTAGTAGGGGGGTGGGGTAGATAGGTTGATGGTGAGTTAGGGTGATAGAAGGAACCCAACGCCCAATGAGCTATTGCAGGGCATTCCCCACATCAAACTTGTTCAAACTTGTTTTTACGTTGTCGCCACCCGCTTGTGTAATTTTTGATGGTAAAGCCACAAACAAAAGATACTGGCAAAAACTTTTTTCATTACGGTATGTATTTCAGCGCTTCGTGCCGCAGAGTTAGATTGGTTACATTACCCAATCAATCAGACCATTAGTAAAAAAAGGATACGAAGCTTACTTAAACGGGATATTATAAGAAATCCGAAAGGGGGTATTTAGAAAGTGCTGTTTGAGGGAGAGTAGAGTAAAGTAAAGTTATAGTAACGTAGCCTAGAAGAGACGGGGCTCTGGATTGGAGCAAAAGCTAGACTGGCAAGAGGCAGTAGCGAGCGCCAAGCTCAATGCAAGAATCCCCCACCACTAACATTAGTTTTAACTGCAGCACCTTTAAATCTACGACTAGTGCAACTGCCCCATACATAGTTTTCCAGCACCTTAGAAAACGAGATTTGTTTTTGTACTTGGTGCAGGCAGGAAATGTTATTTTGATGTTTGTTTTAATGGATTAAATGTTAACTTGTAGCCCACACCCATGCTGTTGTAATCCCACAAATATACTGGCCAAACGTTGATCAGTTTGTACCAAATATTTGAGCGATTCTTGATCAACTACTTTGGTTCCTCTCTGATACACATTGGTTTTGAAGTTGTGGTTTGAAGACCTGGTTCCCATTTAGGGTACTGTCGCATGCAATCTACTAGCTCCGCGCTTGCTGCCGCTGCCTCTGCATGCCGTCCCCATAGTGTCAGGGTCAATTATGGCTGTTTAGAGTATCTAGCCTCATTCTGTACTCTGTAATGGATGCTGTTGGCCACATTTTGGACATAATGGGAATTAGCAGCCTCAGAGGCTCACATGCATGCTGCCCCTGCTGTTCCTGTCCATTCCGTGGTGTTTCCATCCTTTTCTAGAGTGGTTCCCAGGTGTTGGCCAAGCTTCCCTGTGCAGAGCCTGGTCCCTTGAAAAAATGCTCAGTCTCCCATTGCATTCAAGGGGCTCGTTACTCGAAACGAGCACTCGAGCATCGGGAAAAGTTGTCTCGAATAACGAGTACCCCGAGCGATTTTGTGCTCGCTCATCTCATAGGTTACAACAATATAGACTGGAAAATTTATCATTATTTTACCGATATTATTTCAGCGCTTTGAGATCTGTTTACATTCCCCTCACCGCCATACCCGCCATAACCAAACATTATAAGAACGCTACTACATTGATCCTTATAAAAGGTTCTTAGAAGTGCTGTTGGGGAGGAGCTGAAAGACAGGGGTTGGACAGGCGAAAAAGCTCGCCTGGAGCGGAAGCCCACCAGCCACTCATCCAAGATCCACTAACAACATAGTTTTAACTGCAGCACCTTTATCTACTACTAGTATTCACTGCCCTCCATACATCGTCCCCTTAACAAACGAGCTGTGTCAGGCAGAATGTTGGGGTTGTTCAGCTTCCACATCAAAACTTGTTAACTTTGTCGCTACCCCTGATGGGTGCCACAAAAAATATAAATATACTGGCAAACTTTTATCATTTACCGATATTATTTCAGCGCTTCTTGCGCATCTGTTTACATTCCCCTCACCCGCCATAACTCAAACTTATAAGAACACTACTACACTTGATCTTATACAAAAGGTTCTTAGAAGTGCTGTTTGGGGAGGAGCTGAGAGACAGGGGCTTGGACAGGCGAAAGCTCGCCTGGCAGCGGAGAGCCAGCTCCATCCCAAGATCCAACTAACATAGTTTTAAATGCAGCACCTTTAATCTACTACTAGTTCACTGCCTCCATACATCGTCCCCTTATCAAACGAGCTGTGTCAGGCAGAATTTTTCCATACATCGTCCCCTTATCAAACGAGCTGTGTCAGGCAGAATTTTCAGGTGTTTCACCAGATACATAGTGGAACTCGGCCCATTTGTCGCCGCCATGCTGGAGACCTGAAGTTGCAATCATAGCAGCGCAATATGGATGCCCCAAACTGTCGCTCTTAATCATGGAACCATTTTCAAAAAAACAATTAAAAATAGAACCACTATGCTATTCCATTATTCCTAGGTGAAATTTTCAAATGACCCTGCCTGCTTTGAAAATTATAATTTTTTCAAAGTAAATGCTTCTGGCCCCCAGGCCCATTTTGGGTGGGGAGGAGCCGAGAGACAGGGGCTTGAACAGGCGAAAGCTCGCCTGGCAGCGGACCGCCAGCTCCATCCCAAGATGAGGCAGCCTCAGAGGCATCCATGCATGCTGCCCCTGCTGTTTCCTGTGTTGGTCAGGGCACGGATTATGTTGTCTGACACGTGCTGGTGCAGGGCTGGGACGGCACATCGGGAAAAGTAGTGGCGGCTGGGGACCGAATACCGAGGGGCGGCCGCCGCCATGAGGCTGCGAAAGGCCTCGGTCTCTAGTAGCCTATAGGGCAGCATCTCCAGGCTTAGCAATCTGGAGATGTGCACATTAAGGGCTTGGGCGTGCGGGTGGGTTGCACTATATTTGCGTTTCCGCTCCAGCGTCTGGGGTATGGAGAGCTGAACGCTGGTGGATGCTGTGGAGGATCGTGGAGGTGACGATGGGGTTTTTGTGGCAGGGTCCTGGGCAGGGGGCTGACTATCAGCTGACACAGGGGAAGGAGCAGTGGTGTGCACGGCCGGAGGTGAACGCGCTTGTTGCCACTGAGTGGGGTGTTTAGCATTCATATGCCTGCGCATACTGGTGGTAGTTAAGCTAGTAGTGGTGGAACCCCTGCTGATCCTGGTTTGGCAAATGTGGCACACCACAGTCCGTCGGTCATCCGGTGTTTCCTTAAAGAACCTCCATAACGCTACTGTAGGCGTAATTAAGCCGTTTGTATTCTCCTATGGCTATTTTCTAGCCAAGTATTACAGCACACTACTATGCCAGATGAGATGACACTGAGTTATTAAAACAATAAACGTAAAATAAAAAGAAACTGGCAGACTGTGCCTAATTCTACTCAAACCCCTAATAAATTTTCCCACTTTGGTGTTTGAGGTGGATATGTGTGTCACTAAGAGCTAAACACAACGGTAGCAAGTCCCCCTGCAAATTCCTCACAATATGGTACTAGCTGCAAATAAAAAAAAAAAAAATTATAACGTTATTGTAGCCCTAAGAAGGGCTGTTGGGTTCTTTTAGGGTTGTTCTATTAGCTTACTGTTAGGCAGGAGTGTATCTACAAGAACCCAACAGCCCCTCTTAGGGCTACAATAACGTTATAATTTTTTTTTTTTTTTATTTGCAGCTAGTACCATATTGTGAGGAATTTGCGGGGGACTGCTACCGTTGGTTTAGCTCTTAGTGACACACATATCCCCTCGAACACCAAGTGGGAAATTTATTAGGGGTTTTTGAGTAGATTAGGCACAGTCAGCCTTTTCTTTGTATTTTACGTTTATTGTTTTTAATAACTCAGTGTCATCTCATCTGCATAGTAGTGTGCTGTAATACTTGGCTAGAAAATAGCCATAGGAGAATCAAAACGGCTTAATCGCCTACAGTAGCTTAATATATTTGATTTCTGGTTGATCTGCTGGTGGCTGTAGTGTGTTGCAGTGCATCTACTAGCAATTGTGAGCATTTGGAAGTCGACTTGCGACCACTGTGTTTAGTGACGCAACTATCCATCGCAAAGACCGAAGTGGGAAAATTTATTAGGGCCCGGGGTTTGTATTTCAATTAGCCAGTGGCCATTTTCCTTTTTAGTTTTACGTTTATTTTTTCATAACTCAGCGTCATCTCATCTGGCATAGCACGTGTGCTTTCACTTGGCTATAAAATAGCCATAGCAATAGGATAGCATCGTTTGGTTTTAAAACTAAAAACACAAAAAAAAACAAAAAAAAACACAAAAAAAAAAGTTAAAAAAAAATTCAAGTTTAACTCTCGCATTTTCAAACATGTTTAACCCCAGGGCTAGGGTAGAGACGAGGGCGGGGGGACGTGGGACGCTCCAAATACTGCAGGGGTCAGAGCGTGGTCCTGGGCGGGGTGAGACACCACCTGCTTATGAGGGGAGCAGGGGAACGCCGCAGAGCGCTACACTCCCTGGTCATGTCTGAAGTTACTGGGACTCGTGGTAGAGCACTGTTGGGCCAGAACAGTGCGAACAGGTGATGTCGTGGATTGCCGACAAGCTTCGAGCAATTTGTCCACCAGTCAGTCTTTCCACGCAGTCCACCCATGTCACCCGAAATCGCACTCCTCGCCTCACTGCCACCTCAGCCTCTCCCCCCCAGTCTGCCCCCTCCCAGCAAAATTGCATTGAACCGGCATATCTCGAGGAACTGTTTTCTGGACCCTTCCCACAGTCACAAACCACTTGTCCGGTTTGCGATGAGCAATTTTCCGATGCCCAGGTTTTCACCCAGTCGCAGTCTGTGGGTGATGATGACTTTTGAGTACTGGACAGAAGTGTGTAAAGAGGTGTCCGACGTATGAGGAGACACGGTGTTGTCGACAGGGAGTTGTGTAAGGGCAGGAAGTCCGGTGGGGAGCAGAACTGACGATCGGAGGAGTGGGAGGTGAAGACCCAAGCTGGGTTGAGACGGGCGGTGGTGACACAGTGCTTCTGAGAGGAGGAGAGTCCTCGACCGAACAGGTTGGAAGAGGCAGTGTGGGCAGACGGGAGGCAGGCCAGAGGTTGCATCAGCGCCAATGTGTCAACTAGTGAAAGCTCCCGTGGCGAGGGCTCCTCGGAGAGGGCTAGATTTCATAAAGTCTGGAGGTCTTTAAGGAAACACGCGATTACCGACGGACTGTGGTGTGCCACATTTGCCAAACCAGGATCAGCAGGGTTCACCCACTACTAGCTTAAAACCTACCACAGTAGCACGCAGGCATTGAATGCAAAAACACCTCCACTCAGTGGCAACAAGCGCGTTCACCCGCCGTGCCACCCCACTGCTCCTTCCCCTTGTCAGTGATAGTCAGCCCCCTGCCCAGGACCCTGCCACAAAAACCCCAGTCACCTCCACGATCCTCCACAGTCCACCCAGCGTTCAGCTCTCCATACCCCAGACGCTGGAGCGGAAACGCAAATATAGTGCAACCCACCAGCAAGCCCAAGCCCTTAATGTGCACATCTCCAGATTGCTAAGCCTGGAGATGCTGCCCTATGGCACTAGAGACCGAGGCCTTTCGCAAGCCTCATGCGGCGGCCGCCCTCGGTATTCGGTCCAGCAGCCACTACTTTCCCGAGTGTGCCGTCCCAGCCCTGCACCAGCACGTGTCAGACAACATACTCCGTGCCTGACCAACCACCGTTTTCGACAAGGTCCACCTGACCACGGACCACGTGGACGAGTGCGCGGGCGGGCACTATATATCTCTGACGGCCATTGGTTAACTTGTGGAGGCTGGGACCGAGCTTGACCCTGGCGGCTGGTCAATACTGCCGACGCCGAGATTTGCGGGGCCTACTCGGTCCAGGTAGTTTCAGGCTTTGAGCACACATGCCTTCCTCCTCCCCACCCCTCCTCCATCCTCCTCCTCACGAACTACCATCCGTGGGCATGGCGCCATCAGTCGGTAGCTTAGGCACAGCAGCAACGTTGCCGTCGCTAACGCGAAGCAGGCGGTGTCAAATGCTGAGCTAGGCGATTAAAGGACACGCCCAAGAATATTAAGGGCATCACGGCGCGACTGATCGTGGCGGCACCGCTGAACCTGAAGCCAGGCAGGGTTGTGTGTGACAACGGCCGTAACCTGGTGGCGGCTTGCAACTCCAGCAGACTGACATGTGCCATGCAGTGGCCCATGTGTTAAATCTGATAGTTCAGCGTTTCCTCAAGACCATAACACAAATACTGTTGATTTGCTCACGAAGGGCGCCGCCTCTGTGCACATTTCAAGAAGTCTCAGCACAGATGCTGCACTCTCAGGGCAGTGCAGCGCCGCCTCCAACTGCCCGCTACACGATGTTGTGCGACGGGCCCGGACGAGGTGGAATTCAACACTGCACCATGTTATCCAGAGGTTACCACAGCACGCCGAGCGATGTAGTAGACTTGCCAGATGTCAACTTCCACCCGAACTGTAGTCAGGTCGTCAGCTTCCTCAAGTTCAATGAGGAGTGGAGTGGATGTCTGATATCTGTCAGGTGTGAGTAACTTTGAGAGTCAACACAGATGGTCAGTGGCGATGCCCGCCATCATCAGCTCACCATCCCGCTGCTTGGCGTGTGTTGAAAAACTCTCTGGTCAGCATGAGTCGGAAGCTTTGCGCTCCTCACAAGAGACAGGGGAAGAAGATTCCCTGTTTGATAGCCAAAGCACCCTTAGGTCTGTTTCTCAGCGCATAGCGGGAGGTGAGGGGGATGGGCAGGAGAGGAGGAGAATGCTTGGCGAGACACAAGAGGGGACCATTGTTGAGTCCTTCACTGTTGAGCGTGTATGGGCAGAAGAAGAGGAATTGGAGGAGTTGGAGGAGGAGGGGAATGGACGTCAGGCAGTGAGGGGAGCGAATCTTACGCGTTGCTATCTCTGGCGCATATGGCAGATTATGCTAGGCTGCCTATCCCGTGACCCTCAGCGTCAAAGAATTTATCCAGCACCGATTACTGGGTGTTTCATCTCCTGGACCACGGTACAAGCAAAATCTTCCACTCTCATCCCTGGAGAGGAAAGGAGTGTGAGAATGCATGAATATCAGCAGGCCCTGGTGCACAAGCTGAAACAGTATTTCCCGTTCTGACAGCGCTACGGCCAGAGTGCGTAGTTCTGCGGGAAAAGTAGCGAGGGAGAGTAGGCGAGCAGGCAGCTTGTCCGCATGGCAAGGGTACGCTTTAAAGGCTTTTGCAGCTTTAATTCACCCCAGCAAAGACACTGTCACTCTGTCCCCAGTCTCGGCAGAGTAGGCGATCTTTACAGAAAAATGGTGAGGAGTACGTAGACTGACCATACCATCGCTCCTAATGATCACACAGCTCCCTACAACTACTGGGTTTCAAAGAGCTGGACATGTGGAACGAACTGGCGCTGTACCCTTGGAGGTTCTGCCGCCTGCCTCTAGCGTCTTGTGAGGGGTTAGTGGAGCTGGTGGCATCACACGATAAGCGTACACGCCTGTCGACTGACAGCCGCGACCGGATGGATGACGCTTATCAGATGACATAAAGCATGGATTCTCCTAATTTCCAATCTCCAGCACGTGAAGGAAGCTCAACCTGAATAATTTAATCCACTCCTCCTCCTCCTCCTCATTTTCCTTCCCTTCTCCTCCTCTTTGCTACATAAAGCAAGAGGAAACTGGCTATTTTTGAACAGGGCCCAGGCTCTCATATATACTTTTTATGCATTTAATTTCTGGAGGGCCACCGACCGGTCCTCTGTTAAACAATTTTTTGGGGTGCCACATCAGGCACTCATCTTTCAATTTTTCTGGAGGGCCACCCTACCTGCTCCTCTGGTTTGAAAACTTTTTGGACTGCCACATACAGGCACTCAATCTATTCCATTTTTCTGGAGGGCCACTACCTGCTTCTGGTTGAAAACTTTTTTGCACTGCAACACTAAAGCACATCTATTCCATGTTTCTGGAGGGCCACCTACCTGCTTCCTCTGGTTTGAAAACTTTTGGGACTGCCACATACAGGCACTCAATCTATTCCATTTTTCTGGAGGGCCACTACCTGCTCCTTGGTTGAAAACTTTTTTGGACTGCGCCACTACAGGCACTCAATCTATTCATTTTTCTGGGGGCCCACATACCTTCTCTCTGGTTTGAAACTTTTTTGGACTGCCATACAGGACCTCAATCTATTCATTTTTCTGGGGCACCTAGCTGCTCCTCTGTTTGAAAACTTTTTTGGACTGCCACATACAGGCACTCAATCTATTCCATTTTTCTGGAGGGCCACCTAGCTGCTCCTCTGGTTTGCAAACTTTTTGGACTGCCACAACAGGCACTCATCTATTTCCATTTTTCTGGAGGGCACACTTACTCTGCTCTCTGGTTTGAAAAACTTTTTTGGACTGCCACATACAGGCAACATTATCTATTCCATTTTTTCTGGAGGGCCAGCTACCTGCTCCTCTGGGTTTGAAAACTTTTTTGGACTGCCAACATACATGCACTCAATCTATTCCATTTTTTCTGAGAGGCCACCACCTGCTGCCTCTGGTTTGAAAACTTTTTTGGACTGCCACATACAGGCAACTATCCAATTAAATTGTCTCCAAGCAGCCACCCACGTTGTCTCCACATTGCTTTCCTCCAAAGTTGTCCATATAGCTGCTCCATACATCGTCCCCTTATCAAACGAGCTGTTCAGGTGCGAAATTTGGGTTGTTTTCATGGATTGCCACATCAAGTTGTTAACTTTGTCGCCACCCGCTGTGTTCTCCACAAAATATCGGCCAAACTTTATCATTTCCAATATTATTTCAGCGCTTCGTGGCGCTTGTTTACTTCCCCTCACCCCCGCCATATCCAAACTTATAAGAATGAACTACACTGATCTTATACAAAGGTTCTTAGAAGTGCTGTTTGGGAGTAGCCTAGCGACAGGGCTTGGATTTGGCGAAAGCTCGCATGCAGCAGAGCGCCAGCTCCATGCCAGATTCCAACTAACATAGTTTAACATGACATCAGCCCTTTATCAACTACACTAGTTTCACCCATGCCTCCAAACATGGTCCCCCTTATCAAACGACGCGTTGTCAGGCAGAATTTTGGGGTTGTTTATGGCTCCACAAATCTGTAACTTTGTCGCCACCCTGCTGTGTAATCCACAAAATATACTGGCAACTTTTACATTACCAATATATTTAAAGCGCTTCTTGGCCATATGTTTACTTCTCCCCTCACCGCCATATCCCAAACTTATAAGAACGCTACTACACTTAACTTGGTGCACCTGGGACCCGAGTCTGACCCTGGGGCTGGTGACATCATACTGCCGTACGCAGAGGATTGCGGGGCCTACCTCGGGTCAGGTCTCAAAGGCTACATACTCTCCTCCTCCTCCCAACCCCCATCCCAGCTCTCTCGCTCCTCCCGAATTACCATCCGGGCCACTGGCGTCCATCAGTCCGGTTAGCTCAGGCACAGCAGGCAGTCTCGTCCGCTAAGCGACAGCAGGCGGTGCCAACTGCTGAGCCAGCCGATAAAAGGCACACCGCCCAAGAGCTTTACGAGGGCAATTCCACATCAAACTATGTTAACTTTCTCGCGCAACCCTGCGTGGGTAGGGGGTCAAGAAAGATACGGGCAAACTTTTATCATTTACCAATATTATGTCCAGCGCTTCTTGGCATCTGTTTCCAATTCCCACTCACCCACCCCCGCCATATCCTAAACTTAAGAACGCATTACTACAGGTTGATTCTTATACAAAAAGGTTACTTAGAAGTTGCTGTTTGGGGAGTAGCCTAGAGACAGGGGCTTGGATTGCGAAAGTCTCCGCCTGGCACGGAGCGCCAGCTCCGATGCAGATCCAGCTAAATAGTTTTAACGCAGCCCTTCTAACTCTATACTAGTTCACGCCTCCATACATGGTCCCCTATCAAACGAGCTGGTGTTCAGGCAGAATTTGTGGTTTGTTTTCAGGCTTCCATGTTTAACTTTGTCGCAACCTTCTGCTGTTAATCCACAAAATATTCCCAAACTTTTATCATTGTACCGATATGTAGTTGACGCTTCTTGCTCACCTCCCTTTGGTTCCTCTCTGCCACCCATTGGTTTGAAGCCTAGTCCATTTGGGTATGTCGTCCATGCCAACTCTAGCCTGACGCTGCTGCGCTGCCTCTGGCATTCCGGTCCCCTATAGGTCAGGCAATTATTGAGTGTTTTTAGATGCTTTCGCCCCCTACTCATTTTGTCACTCTGTCATTCCATGCTTGCCCAAATTTTGGCATAATGGTGCGATTAAGCAGCCTCAGAGGCATCCATGCTTGCTGCCCCTGCTGTTTACTGTCCATTTCGTGGGTGTCATCCTTTTTCTGAGGTTCTCCAGTGTTTGGCCAAGCTTCCCTGTTGCAGAGCCATGTCCCCCTTGCAAAAGGCCGGTCTTCCATTGACTTCAATGGGGCTGTTATTCAGACGACACTTCGAGCATCGGAGGAAAATTGATTGTCTCGATAACAGTACCGTAGCATTTTAGTGCTCGCTCATCTCTAGTGGTCACCAAGATGTGTATAAACTATAATATTGTTCTTAGTTATTTATGAAAAAACTGATATTAGTGACAAGTTAGAAATATGAGTGTTTTGAAATTAACATGTTACTACTAATGTTAAACCAGGATCATACACAGCAAAAACAAAGGTAACAAACATTACACCGACATTCTGCGTTTAGTCTCCATGGCTTTTTTTATGCATCCTCATCCCGCACTTTTTGTAGGATGTTGTGGGGCTTTGAACTTAGGGGTGAGATTTTTTCACATTTCCATAACAACAACACGCAATCTCGCTACTGAGGGACCTGCTCGTATTTCAAGTACTGAGAGAGACCCTAAATAAAAGTAAAACCCCATAAATTACCCAATTATAGAAACTACGACCTAACATAGTAAAAACAGTTATAAAGTTGTATCCCTTAATTTTTTTTACAGGGGATTAAGAAATTGTGTGAATGTGGCTAATTTTTTTGCCTAAATGATATGTGTTTTCAAAAAAATGTACACTTCAGTGATTCAAATACCAAAACGCTTCCCACAAGATTTGTACAGATTGTACGCGAGGAAAATGCAAAATATGTGTTTTTTGTGATTTGGGGTGTTTTTTGCTATATTAATGTGAAAGGGTTAGTGTGAGGGGTACTTTCATTTAGTAATTATTCTTTTATTAGAAAAGCCCACCGCCCCTCCCACCGAAGTGTTTTGAATCTACTTTTCTCGCTTTCCCTGACCAGCAGCAGCTCTCTCCCTAGCGGCATCCAGACAGAGAATGATCCGAGCAGCGCGGGCAGCGGCTAGTCTATCCCAGGGTCACCTGATCTGGCCAGCCAACCACTGCTATCTACGTGTAAGGGTACCACGTCATGCTGGGTGGAGTGCAGAGTCTCCTGGCTTGTGATTGGCTCTGTTTCTGGCCGCCAAAAAGCAAAACGGCGGGAGCTGCCATTTTCTCGAGCGGGCGAAATACTCGTCCGAGCAACGAGCAGTTACGAGTACGCTAATGCTCGATCGAGCATCAAGCTCGGACGAGTATGATCGCTCATCTCTAGTGACCACATGTCAGATTTGAAAAAAATGGGCCGTGTCAGGAAGGTGAAATGTGGCTTCGGTGTTAAGGGGTTAAGGTTGGTGGTAATAAAGTTATAAACGTAAACCATAAACTACATAAAGCACACGACCTTCTTATTCAAAAGAGGATCAATAAGAAGAATATGAGATCTTTAACCATATTCTCCAATGTCCAGTGTATGGAAGGAAGGAGTCCATTCTGGTGTAAAGTGATGCCTCGCTCATATACAGTAAAAGGGTCCGGATTTTCATAAATGCATAAAAATCTTGAGCTGGAAGTTTGTGTTTTTCCATTAATCTTTTGAATGGGACCTTTCCTGTTGTGATTATGGAAGGTAATGGGCATTTAGCTAGGTGCATGCCCATGTAGATCTTCTTTGTATTGTAACAGTTTATGCCCATCTAAATCTATTGCTTGGAGGGTTAGATACTTGTTGGGAGGTGGAGACATTTGCAACATTTAGGATTTTCTGGGGAGTTCTCTGTTTAAGTTCTGCTCCATTGTTTCTCATTAGCCTCATTGCCTTGTCTAGTATAGCCGGCAAGTATTTCTGGAAGAATTAGACCTCCTTATTATTTTCGTTAGGTTATAGTATGAAAATCTAAACTGTGTTTGGACTCACGCAAGATAAATCTATTTCATTGGGAGTAAAGGGTATTGGGGTAATTCTGAACAAATAGAAATATTCTGGGTCATTATTTTGTGGGTGGCGATTCTAACACATCATGATAAGAGTTGTTTGATATCATTAAAGTAATGAGGAGTGGTTGTTGTTGTACAGACACTCGATCCTTTGATTTTGGATAAGCTGTTAGATAAGCAGGATGGGCAGCACAAAGCAGGCGTGATACATCAATAACAAATAGGGACTGTAAAAATGCAAAAAAATCAATATTGTTCAAGTTCAATCACTAAAACTTTTCAAATATAACTTCACAAAGCAGAAGAACAGTGAGAGAAAAGTCTCTGTGGAGCAAAGAAGTGCAGTCCGCATGTCCAAGACAGACCACCCAAAATGTCAGCAGCAGGAATGTCTTCCAGATGCTACACGGATGCCTCCAGTTTGTGCCGGTAACTACGTTGTTTGTCCATCTCATTCTGAATACAGTTTAAAACAATAACCCTCATCCATAAAGCTCTGCATAATGCTGCACCTTTCAACCTCTCGTCTCTCATTTCAGTCTATCGCCCAACCTGTGCTCCTCGATCTGCCAGTGATCTTGAATTAGTATCTACCTTAATTTGAGCCTTTCATGAACATCTCAAGGACTTCTCCCAAGCCACACTGATTCTCTGGAATGACCTTCTCTGATCTACCAGATTCTGGATGACCTACAAAGATGTGTGAAATATTTCCCCTCCATTCACCTCTGACCTAATCAGTCATTAAAATCTGATACAATCTCCATCCTAATAAGATGCTTTGCTTTACTACCATCCATTCTTCTCGCAATGGTCACCAGGACTTCTCCCATGCACCCCCCATGCTCTGGAACATCCTAACAAATCATATTAGTCTGCCCCCCTCCAGATGTAACCCAAATACCCAACTACCCATTTAGAATTGCCTTCAACAAGCAGTAACCCCAGTGCTACGCTCCCTCAGCTCGGGTCTCCCTCTCCTCTCCCCAGTGACAACTTCCTCCTTTCACTTTTCCCAGTTTAATGTCCTTTGTCTGTTGTATTTATTTTATATACATGTTATAAGAAGATTTATACCCCCTGTGTATTACTTACTTTATACCTCAGTCCATACCTCCAAGAACCAGTTTTTCTTTGCACGATTCTATCCAATGCGTGAGCCAGAATATACACAGAGGTGTACACAAAGTACAAGTTATTATCTTTATACCTCTTTTGTGGGAAATCATACACCTCAGTGCAGTTAACCACAGACTTTTCTGGAACGAACATATGCAAAAAAATATTTTTATTTTTATTTTTTGTCAAGCAATTAAAAAGGAAGAACCAGAGATCCTCCAGCAGGGGGTCATCTGGACGAGTTAAGGGGTTCACATTCTGAAATGTATTAAAGTTGGGGATTCTTCTCCGAGGTAACATAAGCATAAAACTGCAGTTTATTAATTGAGCAAATATCATTCCAAAATCTGCTCCATTAATCCAAGACTCGTGGATGATTAATGTGATATTTTCCAATTGCATTTCAGTGAGGGCTACGGCATAGCTGATATAGTAAAGACCACAAACCACTACGACTTCAGCCTGTGATCGTCTCATCTTGGCCATCCTCATTGTATTCACTTTGTGATTGTCCTTTTCTAATTTGATGATATAGTCTATACAGATCCCATGCTCATTTATCATTTTACTAAGTACAACCGACTCTCCCTCTCCAATCCCTCCCTCTGGTGTGATGATGCCAACCCAATTCCAACCAAAATACTCCAGACACTTGACGATAGCTTCATAGCGGAGCACATCATTAGAGGCAATGTGAAAAAGTGTTGGGTGTGAGACTCTATCAGTCAGGAGAGGGTCAGCGGGTCCATAATTCATCTACAAAAACAAAAAAAATGTCAAAAATGTTGTCCTTGAGATCTCTTGTGTGATGTATGTGTCGTCATCTATTACATCTGTATTTACTCTGTGTCTTGTAGGAGTGGGCATAGTCTTTGGAGAAGACACTTACCTGTGTAAACTTATATAGGCTGAGGAATTGTATCAGGGCGCTGTTAGTGTGAAATCCAGAATTCGCCATGAAAGCGGCCACTTCTCCATCATTCCCACAGCAGTAATTCGGGACCTCCTGGTCTTTTCCAGACATTATTTGAATAGAAGACTTTAAGGATTTCCTTGCACTTCCACAAGTGTCGATGATTTGATAACCGATAGTAACATTGGGCAATAGGTCGGGATTTTTGTTTATCTCATCAATAGCAAATATAAATGCCAATACATGTTTATAGGGTTCAATCTGAATACTGCAAAGGGGAAAAAGTAGGATTCAAGCTAAAAACACAAGTAACACATTATACAAATACTGAAAGTCATTTACTATAAAACTACTTTTAATAAACAGATTTTAGTCATTTTTTGCATCAAATTTTTAAGTTGATTTTCCCACATTTATAGCATTTCAGTATTTTCACCAATAGGTGTTGATTATTATTATATTGATTATTGATATTATATTATTTGATTACTTCTTTAGTTTTTAAATTGATGCATTTCTCTTTCATTGGGTCACGAGTGGACCCGAAACAACAATGTCTGAGTCTGTATCGAACATTTCATTTTCTGTTTCCCAATTGCGTGTATCAGCAAGAAGACATTTCTGGAGGCTCTTAAAGGGTAACACCCATGATTGGTGACAATAGCGGGTGTAACTAGTGGACGTAAGCATTCGGTTTGTTACCGGAAACCGAACAGAGCCTTGAGGTTTCAGTTTGGTCTAACTTAGTCGATCCTGACCCTTAGCGGGTTTGTTGATCCCTCGTCATTAGTAATTATTGTTTCCTGAAGAATCTTCTATCACACCATAATATTCACCAGTGCAAGGACTTTAGAAATAGAAACATTTTTTGACCTGCCAGGAATTAGATGTCTTTCTGTTCTCTTTAGAAGTGACACATTTTTTGTGCAGTAATACAAACCACAATGTGATCCTGTAATATGATCTCTAACTAAAATTAGAAAAAAATCTGAAGTATAAAAACCCGTACAATGTTGTCGGAAGTGATTACTGGTTTTATGGTTGATGTGCGATGCTTGTATCTCTGAATCTATCATTTTACTATAGCCTGATTACATCACAATTTATATAAAACACATTGAAGGAAAAAATATATAGTGGAAAGTCTGCTGCACTTACTCTGTACAGTAATGGAATAGGCCGATAGGGTGACGAAAAAATAAAATATGCATAAAATTTAAATGAGCTGAAATCAGCCCTCCGATAATGATATCTCCATCCTGATAATATTTGTAATCAAATTCCAATGCTACTTTTGTCAGGCTGCATTTTGAGATTATATGACCAGAAAATGTAACAACTATAAAGATTATAACCGTAAGAGATCCAGATGCTGCACAAGACCAATACATGACCTCCCAGGAGCAGAGAGAGCGGAGACAGAGGGGAGAGGTGACACTGAGCTGCTGCTTATAAACACGATCCGGGGCTGATATAGATACAAGAACTGCACAGGAGAATTACCAGGACATGAAAT
This sequence comes from Engystomops pustulosus, assembly GCA_019512145.1. Lineage (NCBI taxonomy): Eukaryota > Metazoa > Chordata > Amphibia > Anura > Leptodactylidae > Engystomops > Engystomops pustulosus. The sequence continues at coordinate 15,761 of WNYA01000856.1, forward strand.
CATCATCCGAATAAAGATCCCTGACTGCGTAAACTTTATTTATCTATAGACATTGATTCCAGAAACTGTTTGCAGTACAAAAGCTACAAGTACATAACGATATGTTATTCCTCATCTACCCCCTGATCTGCTGGACCTGTCCAAAATGTGTGTTAGAGTAGAACCAATTTTAATCAAAGATAATTTCCATATTTGTGTCAATGTGCCACTAAATCCGGTGGGGGGGGGGGGGCTGTGTGTGACACGATTAAGGAAATCAATAAGGAAAATTAGAATTATTTATCAACTTATCAGCCCACATTTATCAAACCAATGCAGTCCGTACTATGTGCAGTCTGCCAGTGGAGTGTGCAGGGTGTGTCAGATTCATCAAAACTGGGGCACGGTCTTCAATAGCCTGGCACCCCCTGCACTGCTTGGGACTTGTGAACCAACTTTTATTTGGTGCACCTTTAACATACAGTGTGCACCAAAAAGGGAGAGGAAAGCCTTAGAGGATAGAGAAGCAGATGAAACAGGTAAACATCAGAGGGCTCTGGAAAAGTCTTAAATATCAATATCTCATCACCGCCTGTCTCCCATGGTACAGGAGAGAAGAAATGGGTAAATACTAGAGATGAGCAAGCACTAAAATGCTCGGGTACTCGTTATTCGAGACGAATAGAGATGAGCGAACATACTCGTCCGAGCTTGATGCTCGTTCGAGGGGCGGCAAAACAAACGCAGGCTCATGCGTGAAAAACAATGCAAATGAGGAAAGGCCCATTGGAAACAATGGGGGAGTGTCCCTCACTGTATTCCGGGAGTGTCCCTCACTGTATTCCGGGAGTGTCCCTCACTGTATTCCGGAAGTGTCCCTCACTGTATTCCGGAAGTGTCCCTCACTGTATTCCGGGAGTGTCCCTCACTGTATTCCGGGAGTGTCCCTCACTGTCCTTTGCTATGGATATGTGCGCCACTAAGCGCAGAACACAGCGGTCGCAAGTCTCACTACAAATTGCTCAGAATTGGCAAGTACATGCACTGCAGAAACTACAGCCACCAGCAGATCAACCAGAAATCAAATATATAGAACGCTACTGTAGGCTTCAAGAAGCTGTTTGTATTCTCCTATGGCTATTTTCTAGCCAAGTATCAAAGGAAGCACACTACTATGCCAGATGAGATGACACTGAGTTATTGCCTAATAGAAATCCAACCCCTACTGAATTTTCCCACTTCGGTCTTTGCTATGGATATGTGTGCCACTAAGAGCTAAACACAACGGTAGCAAGTCCCCCTGCTAATTCCTCACAAAATGGTAAAAGATGCAAATTAAAATAAAAAAAGTAGAACGTTATTGTAGCCCTAAGAAGGGCTGTTGGGTTCTTTGAGAATCACTCCTGCCTAACAGTAAGCTAATAGAACACCCTAACGCTTTCCCTGACCAGCAGCAGCTCTCTCCCTAGCGGCATCCAGAGACAGAATGATCCGAGCAGCGCGGCCAGCGGCTAGTCTATCCCAGGGTCACCTGATCTGGCCAGCCAACCACTGCTATCGACGTGTAAGGGTACCACGTCATGCTGGGTGGAGTGCAGAGTCTCCTGGCTTGTGATTGGCTCTGTTTCTGGCCGCCAAAAAGCAAAACGGCGGGAGCTGCCATTTTCTCGAGCGGGCGAAGTATTCGTCCGAGTAACGAGCAGTTTCGAGTACCCTAATGCTCGACCGAGCATCAAGCTCGGACGAGCATGTTCGCTCATCTCTAGGTCTAACATATGGAGGCTGGAATTCCAACAGGTGGAAACATTGCATATCAGCCTATGCTGGGGGAGGCTTTTCTGCTGCTGCAGCTCGAGGAAGGTGTGCTTGGTAAGAATGGCTGAAGACTTCAGGAACTTGTTGACAACCAGATTGAACACATTCGCCATGCACCATGGACCATACCTCCTCAGTGCAGCACAGACACCATGTTCCTCCCATTGTCTGTCACCATGGTTCTGATTTTTAGTTGTCGTGGAGAAATCCACACATTGATTTCTTTTTGCATGATGCTGAGCAGTTCCTCCCCTGTGTGACTTTGTTCACCCAGGCAAACCAGGTGTAGAACTGCGTGACACCGCTGTGCCCTGCACATGTGGTATGATGGAGCAGCACTAGTGGAGGCTGAGGTGGTGGTGGAGAAGTAGAAGGAGGAGGTGGGCATTGGCACAGGAGCAGCAGTTTGACAACGTGAAGGAGAAAGCAGCGTCACCTGTTCAAGTTGTTCATGTGGTTGGGCGGGAAGCACATTCACCCAGTGGGCCATAAAGGACATGTACTGGCCATGACCACAGTTACAGCTCCACACGTCCGCGCTGCCGCGCACCTTGGAAGAAACCAATAAGCTCAAGGATTGTACCACCTTCTGTTCTACACATTTGTGAGGGCTGGTACTGCTTTTTTGGAAAAGAAATTTCGGCTTTGAACTCTCCACCTCGGTTCGGCACAAGCCATTAGTTCTCTTACTTGGAAAGGGAGGAACTGCAGTACCAACAACTTGGACAAGGGCACGGTCAGCTTCTGCACCTTAGGATGGCTGGACGCATACAGTTGTCTCTTTGTAATCGCCTCCCTCAACGACTGCTGGCGCCATGCATAGCGAGGAGCAGGAGCATCTGGCCCGGGAGATGATGTCAAAGACAAACAGCTTCCTTTTGGCACTGGTGGAGCTTTGACTTGCTGAAACAGCAACATCCAGGCCATTGGATGGTGACGCTGCATGTGTTGGCACAGGGCCGTGGCACCAACGTTAGCTCCCTGGCCATGCATCACTTTCTGCCCAGAGATACAAAATATACCCACGCTTGGCTCCTCTGGTGTCTTTACAAAAAAACTGCCACACCGCCTAGGGGGTAATTTAACAGCTAAGACTCTGCACTGAGCGACTACAACCACCACTGCCTCGCTCAGCCCCTGTGCCACTGTTTACTTGGACCTGCGAATCTGGATTTGTACCCCGCAGACGTTTGGCTCCCATCCTTGCACTGTTGCCGCCCTGCTGACTCAAGGCCACAGTAGTGACTTGCTGCCTGCTCCGCTGCTTAACACGCAAGCTGACAATCTCTACACCAGACGATGATGAATTCCGTGCTACACCCAGCTCCCAAGTGCGATCGGCTACATCAACATCAATTTGCGTTTTGAAGTCACAGCTACTCTCCTTACCGGTGTCAGTATGCACAGCCTGCCTACTGCAGTAAGCATCGGAAGTCTGCCCCACCTCTTCACTGCCAACCAGCTGCTGACTGTCCTTGCTTTGTCCTCGCTGAGTAGTGGTGCTGAGCCCAGACCACCTAGTAGCTCTCTGACTATGTGGATTAGACACATAAATATGGCTCTAAACTATAGCCACAAAAAGGTATGGCAATGTGTTTTATACAGATACCCCATAACTGACACCCAGTGAGACGTCCACAAATCACTACTGCAGATGCATTGTTGTGAAACAGATTTTGTTCTATTCAATTTTGTCACTAAATAGTACTGCTATTTGGGGTATACATATCCCCCTTAAAGAACAACCAGGGATTGGTCCATCAATAGCTACTGCAGTGCATGAAAGTCAATCAGATTTCTTCCTATTCGATTTTGTCACTAAATAGAACTGCTATTTGGGGTATACAGATCCCCTTTAAAGAACATCCAGGAATTGGAGCAGGAATCGCTACTGCACAGTACAGTAGCAGCAGCTAGACGCTACACTCCAATCACATTCAGAACTGAAATCTTATCCTTACCATTATATGCTCCAGTCACATCTAGAGCTGCAATCATCTAGCTATGACCAGGTCATTACAGGTTACTTCAGTTATAGCTAGAATAACTTATTTAACCCTTTCACGACCCGTGACGTAATAGCACGTCACGGGTCGGCCGCGGGTGCATGGAGAGGGCTCACGCGCTGAGCCCTCTCCATAGCCGGTAAGTCTTTGCTGCATATTGCAGCAAAGGCTTACCGGTAACACCCGCGATCGGTGCTAGCACCGATCGCGGGTGTTTTCACCTCGAACGCCGCCGGCAATGCTGCCGGCAGCTTCAATAGGATGGCGGCGCGTGGGCGCCGCCATCTTTTCGAGGATCGCCGCTCCCAGTGACGTCATCGGGGAGCGGCGATCCGTCGCCATGGTAACCTCGGGTCTCGCGAAGACCCGAGGCTACTTCAGGTTAACCCATGCATTACAATGTGCTATCAGCACATTGTAATGTGTGAGTAGTAAAATCCCCATATACTGCCATACTGTAGTATGGCAGTATATGATAGGATCGTGCAGACCCCCTAGGGTTAAAGTACCCTAGGGAGTCTGAAAAGTACTAAAAATAAAAATAAAAAAAAGTTAAAAAAAAAAAAATTATAATAAAAAACCCTAAAAACTCAAATCACCCCCCTTTCCCTAGAACTGATATAAATATAAATAAACAGTAAAAATCATAAACACATTAGGTATCGCCGCGTCCGAAAATGCCCGATCTATCAAAATATGATAACGGTTTTTCACTGCGTTTAATTCCGTAACGGAAAATCGCGCCCAAATTCGAAAATGGCACTTTTTTTGTCATTTAAAAAAATTAAAAAATTCTATAAAAAGTGATCACAAGGTCGAACAGTCCTAAAATTGATAACATTGTAAATTACATCAAAATCCGCAAAAAACGACACCACCCACAGCTCTGTACACCAAAGTATAAAAAAGTTATTAGCGCCAGAAGATGGCAAAATCCCCCAAAAAAATTTTGTACAGGAGGTTTTAATTTTTTTAAATGTATGAAAACATTATAAAACCTATACAAATTTGGTATCCCCGTAATCGTACCGACCCAAAGAATAAAGTAGACCTGTCATTTGGGGCGCACAGTGAAATCCGTAAGATCCAAGCCCACAAGAAGGCGGCACAAATGCGTTTTTTTACCAATTTCACTGCATTTGGAATTTTTTTCCCGCTTCCTAGTACACGGCATGGAATATTCAATACCATCTCTATGAAGTGCAATTTGTTACGCAGAAAATAAGCCGTCACACAGCTCTGTACATGGAAAAATAAAAAAGTTAGGGATTTTTGATCATGGGGAGTAAAAAATGAAAATGAAAAAACAAAAAAGGGCCAGGTCCTGAAAGGGTTAATATCCAATGCAACGCCAGGCTACAGCTACTATACAATATAATGCAAACCCCACTAATATCATAGTCTATAAGATGTTTTTAATGCTCAGAACCTATACCTTAACAATACCTTGAGTCTTTGCTCAATTATGTGACTACACATCAAGGAAAAAGCAGAACACTCAATGTATGTTTCACCCCTATCCGCTTTGTCAGAAAAACCGCTTCTGTCAGTGAATAATGCCCACCAATACATAGATTGTAAATCTGCTCCTCTAAGCAAATGTTGTGCACTAATACCTAGATTGAAAAGCTGCTCCTGTCAGTGTGTAGCATGCACTAATACCTAGATTGCAAAGGTGGATAGAAAAGGTCTCCAGGCTAGATACAGCACCAAATGATCCAACTTAAAACCTTTTGTCTATTGTTAAGGTTTCTTTATTAACTTGAGCAAGAAGCGTTTTGAGCACGGATCGGGCTCTTCCTCAGTTGCATGAAGTATGCAAAAACATCAGTTTGTTGGGCTTATATAGCAAAATATACACTCACCGGCCACTTTATTAGGTATACCATGCTAGTAACGGGTTGGATCACCTTTTGCCTTCAGAACTGCCTCAATTCTTTGTGGCATAGATTCAACAAGGTGCTGGAAGCTCCTCAGAGATTTTGGTCCATATTGGCATGATGGCATCACAGAGTTGCCGCAGATTTGTCGGCTGCACATCCATGATGTGAATCTCCCGTTCCACCACATCCCAAAGATGCTCTAATGGATTGAGATCTGGTGACTGTGGAGGCCATTTGAGTACAGTGAACTCATTGTCATGTTCAAGAAACCAGTCTGAGATGATTCCAGCTTTATGACATGGCGCATTATCCTGCTGAAAGTAGCCATCAGATGTTGGGTACATTGTGGTCATAAAGGGATGGACATGGTCAGCAACACTACTCAGGTAGGCTGTGGTGTTGCAACAACGCTCAATTGGTACCAAGGGGCCCAAAGAGTGCCAAAAAAATATTCCCCACACCATGACACCACCACCACCAGCCTGAACCGTTGATACAAGGCAGGATGGATCCATGCTTTCATGTTGTTGACGCCAAATTCTGACCCTACCATCCAAATGTCGCAGCAGAAATCGAGACTCATTAGACCAGGCAACATTTTTCCAATCTTCTACTGTCCAATTTCGATGAGCTTGTGCAAATTGTAGCCTCAGTTTCCTGTTCTTAGCTGAAAGGAGTGGCACCCGGTGTGGTCTTCTGCTGCTGTAGCCCATCTGCCTCAAAGTTCGACATACTGTGCGTTCAGAGATGCTCTTCTGCCTACCTTGGTTGTAACGGGTGGCGATTTGAGTCACTGTTGCCTTTCTATCAGCTCGAACCAGTCTGCCCATTCTCCTCTGACCTCTGGCATCAACAAGGCATTTCCGCCCACAGAGCTGCCACTCACTGGATTTTTTATCTTTTTCGGACCATTCTCCGTAAACCCTAGAGATGGTTGTGCGTGAAAATCCCAGTAGATCAGCAGTTTCTGAAATACTCAGACCAACCCTTCTGGCACCAACAACCATGCCACGTTCAAAGGCCCCAAATCACCTTTCTTCCCCATACTGATGCTCGGGAGAACTGCAGGAGACTGTCTTGACCATGTCTACATGCCTAAATGCACTGAGTTGCCGCCATGTGATTGGATGATTAGAAATTAAGTGTTAACGAGCAGTTGGACAGGACAGGTACCTAATAAAGTGGCCGGTGAGTGTCTATTTTTTAAATTAAAGTTAGTCATGTTAGGCCTAGCGGTCATTTGATGGTGTCCTTTTGAGAATACTAGTTCTCTCCGTGAGACATGATGTTATGACATCATGTCTGACGTAGAGAACTAGTATTCTTGAAAGGTCACCATTAGAGCTTGATGCTCGTTCGAGCATTAGCGTACTGGAAACTGCTCGTTGCTCGGACGAGTATTTCGCCAGCTCGAGAAAATTTCATCTCCCGCCGTTGTGATTTTTGGTGGCCAGAAACAGAGCCAATCACAAGCCAGGAGACTCTGCACTCCACCCAGCATGACGTGGTACCCTTACACGTCAATAGCAGTGGTTGGCTGGCATGATCAGGTGACCCTGGAAAAGACTAGCCCCTGCCCGCACTGCTCGGATCATTCTCTGTCTGGATGCCGTTAGGGAAAGAGCTGCTGCTGGTCAGGGAAAGCGTTAGGGTGTTCTATTAGAATAGTGTTAGACAGGAGTGATTTCACAAGAACCCAACAGTAGTGCAACAGTAGTGCAGCTAGTACCATATTGTGAGGAATTTGCAGGGAGACTTGCGACTGTTGTGTTTAGCTCTTAGTGACACACATATCCATCTCAAACACCTAAGTGGGACAATTTATTAGGGGTTTGATTTGAATTAGGCACAGTCTGCTGATTTATTTTTTTTTACGTTTATTTACTTTTATAACTCAAAGTCATCAGGCACAGCAAGAAATCCAGTTGTGTGCTGTAAGTATAGGATAGAAACTAGCCATAGCAATAGAATAGCATCTTTTTGTTAAAAAAAACACAAAAAAACTAAAATTTACAGTTTACACTTTAATTTTGAAAATGTTTAACCCGAGGGCTAGGGGTAGAGGACGAGGGCATGGACGTGGGCCTCCAACTACTGCAGGGGTCAGAGGCCGTGGTCCTGGGCGGGGTGAGACACCACCTGTTGATGAGGGAGCAGGGGAACGCCGCAGAGCTACACTCCCTAGGTTCATCATGTCTCAAGTTACTGGGACTCGTGGTAGAGCACTGTTGAGGTGAGAACAGTGCGAAGAGGTGATGTCGTGGATTGCGGACAATGCTTCTAGCCATTTATCCACCAGTCAGTCTTCCACGCAGTCCACCCATGTCACCGAAATCAGCACTCCTCCAGCTCCTCCACCTCAGCCTCCTTCCCCCCAGTCTGCCCCCTCCCAGCAAAATTTGGCATTTGAACGGGCATACTCTGAGGAACTGTTTTCTGGACCCTTCCCACCGTCACAAACCACTTGTTCGGTTGCTGCTAAACTATTTTCTGATGCCCAAGTTTTCCACCGGTCGCAGTCTGTGGGTGATGATGACATTATTGACGTAGTGGAAGAAGTGTGTAAAGAGGTGTTGGACGATGAGGAGACACGGTTGTCAGACAGTGGTTGTTGTCAGGGCAGGAAGTCCAAGGGGGGAGCAGACTGAGGGATCGGAGGATGATGAGGTGACAGACCCAAGCTGGGTTGATAGGCCGGGTGAACACAGTGCTTCTGAGACGGAGGCAAGTCCTATACCAGAACAGGTTGGAAGAGGCAGTGGTGGGGCCAGACGGAGAGGCAGGGCCAGAGCTGGTGCATCAGCGCCAAATGTTTCACATAGTCAAGCTCCCGTGGCGAGGGCTAGATTTTCAGAAGTCTGGAGGTTCTTTAAAGAAACAATGGATGACCGACGGACTGTGTTGTGCAACCTGTGCCAAACCGGGATCAGCAGGGGTTCCACCACTACTAACTTAACTACTACCAGTATGCGCAGGCATATGAATGCTAAACACCCCACTCAATGGCACCAAGCCCGTTCACCTACGGCCGGGCACACCACTGCTCCTTCCCCTGTGTCATCTGCTAGTCAGCCCCCTACCCAGGACCCCGGCCCAGACACCTCCCGTGCGAAAACCCCATCTTCGCCTCCACGATCCTCCACAGCATCCACCAGCGTTCAGCTCTCCATACCCCAGACGCTGGAGCGCAAAAGGAAGTATAGTGCAACCAACCCACACGCCCAAGCCCTCAACGTCCACATCTCCAAACTGCTTAGCCTGGAGATGCTGCCCTATAGGCTGGTAGAGACCAAGGCCTTTAGAAACCTCATGGCGGCAGCCGCCCCTCGGTATTCGGTCCCCAGCCGCCACTACTTTTCCCGATGTGCCGCCCCAGCCCTGCACAAGCATGTGTCAAATAACATCATCCGCGACCAACGACGTTTCAGACAAGGTCCACCTGACCACGCACACGTAGACGAGTGCTGCCGGGCAGGGCCACTATATATTGCTGGCGGCACATTGGGTTAACTTGGAGGAGGCTGGGGCCGAGTCTGACCCTTGGGCTGGTCATATACTGCCGACGTCGAGGATTGCGGGGCCTACCTCGGTCCAGGTCTCTCAGGCCTACTATACCTCCTCCCACCCCACCTCCTCCTCCGAATTACCATCCGTGTGCATGGCACCATCAGTCGGTAGCTCTAGGCACAGCAGCAGTGCCGTCTCTAAGCGACAGCAGGCGGTGCTCAAACTGCTGAGCATAGGCGATAAAAGGCACACCGCCCAAGAGCTATTACAGGGCAACGCGGCGCAGACTGATCTGTGGCTGGCACCACTGAACCTGAAGCCAGGCATGGTTGTGTGTGACAACGGCCGTAACCTGGTGGCGGCTCTGCAACTCGGCAGACTGACACATGTGCCATGCCTGGCCCATGTGTTAAATCTCATAGTTCAGCGGTTCCTCAAGACATACCCCAATCTGTCTGATTTGCTCACGAAGGTGCGCCGCATCTGTGCGCATTTCACGAAATCCAGCACAGTTGCTGCCACTCTCAGGGCAGCGGAGCGCCGCCTCCAACTGCCTGCTCACCGACTGTTGTGCGACGTGCCCACGAGGTGGAATTAAACATTAACCATGTTATCCAGAGTTTACCAGCAGAGCAGAGCGATTGTAGACTGCCAGATGTCAACTTCCACCAGAACCGATAGTCCGGTCAGTCAGCTTCCTCAAGTCTACAATGAGGAGTGGACGTGGATGTCTGATATCTGTCAGGTGCGGAGTAACTTTGAGGAGTCAACACAGATGGTCAGTGGCGATGCCGCCATCATCAGCCTCACCATCCCGCTGCTTGGCCTGTTGAAAAACTCTCCGGTCAGAATGAAGCCCGAAGCTTTGCGCTCGTCACAAGAGACGGGGGAAGAAGATTCCCTTGTTGCACCCTCAGGTCTGTTTCTCAGCGCATATCGGAGGAGGTGGAGGAGGATGAGGAGGAAGAGGAGGAGAATGTTGGCGAGACAGAAGAGGGGACCATTGTTCAGTCCTTCACTGTTCAGCGTGTATGGTCAGAAGAAGAGGAGTTGGAGGAGTTGGAGGAGGAGGAAATGGAGAGTCAGGCCAGTGAGGGGAGTGAATTCTTGCGCGTTGGTACACTGGCGCATATGGCAGATTTCATGCTAGGCTGCCTATCCCGTGACCCTCGCGTTCAAAGAATTTATTCCAGCACCGATTACTGGGTATTCACTCTCCTGGACCCAAGGTACAAGCAAAGTCTTTCCACTCTCATCCCTGGAGAGGAAAGGAGTGTGAGAATGCATGAATACCAGCAGGCCCTGGTGGACTAGCTGAAACAGTATTTCCCTTCTGACAGCGCTAGTGGCAGAGGGCGTACTTCTGCGGGACAAGTAGCGAGGGAGAGTAGGCGAGCAGGCAGCTTGTCCAGCGTTGGCAGTTTTATGTCACCCCAGCAAGACACTGTCACCTGTCCCCAGTCTCGGCAGAGTAGGGCTGATCTTTACAGAAAGATGGTGAGGGAGTACGTAGCTGACCATACCATCGTCCTAAATGATCACACAGCTCCCTACAACTACTGGGTTTCAAAGCTGGACATGTGGCACGAACTGGCGCTGTACGCCTTGGAGGTTCTTGCCTGCCCTGCCGCTAGCGTCTTGTCCGAGCGGGTTTTCAGTGCAGCTGGTGGCATCATCACCGATAAGCGTACACGCCTGTCGACTGACAGCGCTGACAGGCTGACGCTTATCAAGATGAATAAAGCCTGGATTTCTCCGCATTTCCATTCTCCACCAGGTGAAGGAAGCTCAACCTGAATAATGTATGCACTCCTCCTCCTGATTGTCCTCCTTCTCCTCCTCTTTGTACACTAAAGCAGAGGAAACTGGCTATTTTCTTTTTTTTTTTTGGACTGCCACATACAGGCACTCAATTTATTTAATCTTTTTGGAGGACCAGCTACCTGCTCCTCTGGTTTGAAAACTTTTTTGGACTGCCACATACAGGCACTCAATCTATGTAATTTTTCTGGAGGACCAGCTACCTGCTCCTCTGGTTTGAAAACTTTTGTGGACTGCCACATACAGGCACTATCCAAATTAAATTGTCTCCATAGCAGCCTCCACACGTCGTCTTTTTAGCTGCCTTCACACGTTGTCTCCATTGCTACCTCCACACGTCATCGCCATAGCTGCCTCCAAAAGTAGTCCATATAGCTGCCTCCATACATGGTCCCCTTATTAAACGAGCTGTGTCAGGCAGAATTTTGGATTGTTTTCATGGCTTCCATGTTAACTTTGTCGCCACCCTGCTGTGTAATCCACAAAATATACTGGCAAACTTTTATCATTTACCAATATTATTTCAGCGCTTCTTGCGCATCTGTTTACATTCCCCTCACCCGCCATATCCTAAACTTATAAGAACGCTACTACACTTAACTTTGTGCACCTCAAGGAAAACCAAAACCCCTCACTGAATTTTGCCACTTCGGCCTTTGCTATGGATATGTGCGCACCTAAGACGCAGAACACAGCGGTCGACAAGTCTCACTACAAATTGCTCAGAATTGGGCAAGTACATGCACTGCAGAAACTACAGCCACCAAGCAGATCAACCAGAAATCAAATAATAGAACGCTACTGTAGGCTTCAAGAAGATGTTTGTATCTCCTATGGCTATTTTCTAGCCAAGTATCAAAGGAAGCACATACTATGCAAGATGAGATGACATGAGTGTATGCCTAATAGAAATCCAACCCTACTGAATTTTTCCAATTCGGTCTTTGCTATGGATATGTGTGCCACTAAGAGCTAAACACAACGGTGCAAGTTCCCCCTGTTAATCCTAACAAATGGTTTTAAAGATGCAAATAAAATAAAAAAAGTAGAACGTTATTGTGCCTAAGAAGGGCTGTGGGTTCTTGAGAATCACTCCGCCTTAACAGAAGCTAATAGAACACACCCTAACGCTTTCCTGACCAGCACAGCTCTCTCCCCTAGCGGCATCCAGAGACAGAAGATGTAAGATGCAGCGCGGCCAGCGGCTAGTCACCCAGGGTCACCGATCTGGCCAGCCAACCACTGCTATCGACGTGTAAGGGTACACGTCATGCTGGGTTGGAGTGAGAGTATCCCTGGACTTGTGAGTGGCTCGTTTCGGCCGCCAAAAAGCAAAAGGCGGAGCTGCCATTTCTCGAGGGCGGGCGAGTATTCGTCCGAGTAACGAGCAGTTCGGTACCCTAATGCTCGACGAGCATCAGCTCGGACGAGAGTTCGTCATCTCTAGTCAACAATGGAGGCGGAATGTCCAACAGTGGAACATGCATATCAGCCTAGTGGGGGAGGCTTTCGCTGCTGCAGCTCGAGGAAGGGGTGCTTGGTAAGAAATGCTGAAGACATTCAGGAACTGTGACAAACAGATTAAAACATTCGCCATGCACCAGGACCTATCCCTACATGCTCCAGTGACAGCGAGTACAGGATCACAGATCGCGATAGAGTTCCTCCCCTTGTACTCACCAGTGTGCTCACCTGTCTGACATTGGTTAGTGGCAATATACTAGGTTGTGGAAAGTAAAGAGGGGTGGGCATTGGCCAGAGGCAGTGTGCCGGAAGAGGAAAGACTTCAAATTGTTCAGTGCAAGGGAGGAAGCACAGTTCATCAGTGGGCCTAAAGACATGTCTGGCATGAAAGCAGTTCGTCCACACTGTCCCGCTGCGGCACCGGGAAGAAACATAAGCTCAAGAGATATGTACCCCTTCTGTTCACACATTGTGGGGCTGTAGCGTTTGGACAAAGAAATTTGGTGAGGTTGGCCATGGTGGCCAGAGCATGAGTTCTGACAAAGTGAGGAAAGGAGAACTGCTTGTCGAAGTTCATCGGCAAAACTTGGTGACACAGGGCACGTACTGTCAGCTTCTGCACTTGAGGATGGGAGAACGCTACCATTCTGTTACTAACATTGTGAGGTGGTACTGCTTTTTATATAAAGAAGAGCTTTCTTCTCCATGAACTCCAACCTCTGTTCCTCCTATCTTCGATACTTTACGTACCACCCTGCAAAGTACCAGTCACTCCAGTCTTTCCTCCTTGCCTCAGATCGCGCTTACATTATCTTGATCTTTGTTCTCGCGTCCCCTCAACGAACCTGCTGGCGCCATGCATAGCGAGGAGCAGGAGCATCGGCCGGGAGATGATGTCAAAGACAAACAGTTCCTTTTGGCACTGGTGGAGCTTGACTTGCTGAAACAGCAACATCCAGGCCATTGGATGGTGACGCTGCATGTGTTGGCACAGGGCCGTGCACCAACGTTAGCTCCCTGGCCATGCATCACTTCTGCCCAGAGATACAAAATATACCCACGCTTGGCTCCTCTGGTGTCTTTACAAAAAACTGCCAACACCGCCTAGGGGGTAATTAACAGCTAAGACTTGCACTGAGCGACTACAACCACCACTGCCTCGCCAGCCCCTGCTGCCATGTGTTTACTTTGAACCTGCGAATCGTGGAATTGTCCCCGCAGACGTTTGGCTGCCAATCTTGCACTGTTGCCGCCCTGCTGACTCAAGGCCACAGTAGTGACTTGCTGCCTGCTCAGGTGCTAACACGCAGTGACAAGCTCTTAACAAAAAAACCAGACGATGATGAATGCCGGTGCTACACCCAGCTCCCAAGTGCGATCGGCTACATCAACATCAATTTGCGTTTTGATGAAGTCACAGCTACTCTCCTTAGCCGGTGTCAGTATGCACAGCCTGGCCTGACTACTGCAGTAAGCATCGGCGTATGCCCACCTCTTCACTGCACAGCGCTGCGACTGTCTTGCTTGTCCTCGGCTGAGATAGTGGTGCTGAGCCAGACCACCTAGTAGCTCTTGACTATGTGGATTAGACAAAAAATATGGCTCTAAACTATAGCCACAAAAAGGTATGGCAATGTGTTTTTAACAGATACCCTATAACTGACACCCAGTGAGGACGTCCACAAATCATACGCGATGCATTGTTGTGAAACAGATTTGTTTATTACATTTTGTCACTAATAGTACTGCTATTTGGGGGTTATACATATCCCCCTTAAAGAACAACAGGGATTGGTCCCTCAATAGCTACTGCAGTGACATGAAAGTCAATCGGATTTCTCCTATCGAATTTGTCACTAAATAGAACTGCTATTTGGGATATACAGATCCCCTTTAAAGAACATCCAGGAATGGAGGCAGGAATCGTACTGCACAGTACAGTAGCCGCAGCTAAGACGATACACCAATCACATTAGAACTGAAATCTTATCCTTACACTTATGCTCCAGTCACATCTAGAGTCGCAATCATCTAGCTATGGACCAGGTCATTACAGGTTACCAGTTATAGCTAGAATAAACTTATTAACCCTTTCACGACCGTGTACTAATAGCACGTCACGGGTCGGCCGCGGGTGATGGAGAGGGCTCACGCGCTGAGCCCTCTCCATAGCCGGTAAGTCTTGTGCATATTGCAGCAAAGGTATACGGTAACAACCCGCGATCGGTGCTAGACCGATCGCGGGTGTTTTCCACCTCGAACGCCGCCGGCAATGCTGCCGCAGCTTCAATAGGATGGCGGCGCGGGCGCACGCCATCTTTTCGAGGATCCGCCGCTCAGTGACGTCCATCGGGGCGCGGCGATCCGGTCGCCATGGTAACCTGGGTCGCGAAGACCGAGGCTATTCAGGTTAACCCATGCATTACAATGTGCTATCAGCACATTGTAATGGTGAGTAGTAAAATCCCATATACTGCCATACTAGTATGGCAGTATATGATAGGATCGTGCAGACCCCCTAGGTTAAAGGCCCTACATGGAGTCTGAAAAGGAATAAAAATAAAAATAAAAAAAAAGTTAAGAAAAAAAAAAACTTAATAAAAAACCCTAAAAACTCAAATCACCCCCCTTTCCAGTAGAACTGATATAAATATAAATAACAGTAAAAATCATAAAACACATTAGGTATCGCGCGTCCGAAAATGCCGATCTATCAAAATATGATTAACGGTTTTCACTGCGTTTAAGTCCGTAACGGAAAATCGCGCCCAAATTCGAAAATGGGCACTTTTTGTCATTAAAAAAATTAAAAAAATTTATAAAAAGTGGTGATCACAAGGTCGAACAGTCCCTAAAATTGATTAACATTGTAAATTACATCAAATCCGCAAAATAAACGACACACCCACAGCTCTGTTACACCAAAGTATAAAAAAGTTATTAGCGCAGAAGATGGCAAAATCCCCGCAAAAAAATTGTACAGGAGGGTTTAAATTTTTTGTAAATGTATGAAAACATTTATAAAACTATACAAATTTGTATCCCCGTTAATGTACCGACCCAAAAGAATAAAGAGACCTGTCATTTGGGGGCGCACAGTGAAATACGTAGATCCAAGCCCACAAGAAGGCGGCCACAAATGCGTGTTTTTTACCAATTTCACTGCCATTGGAATTTTTCCCGTCTCCTAGTAAACGGCATGGAATATCAATACCATCTCTATGAAGTGCAATTTGTTACGCAGAAAATAAGCCGTCACACAGCTCGTACATGGAAAAATAAAAAAGTAGGATTTGATCATGGGGAGTAAAAAAATGAAAATGAAAAAACAAAAAAGGGCCAGGTCCTGAAAGGTTAATATCCAATGCAAACCCAGGCTACGCTACTATACAATATAATGCAAACCCACTAATATCCTAGTCTATTAAATGTTTTAATGCTCAGAACCTATACTTAACAATACCTTGAGTCTTTGCTCAATTATGTGACTACACATCAAGGGAAAAGCAAACACTCAATGTAGGTTCACCCCTATCCGCTTGTCAGAAAAAAACCGCTTCTGTCAGTGAATAATGCCCCACCAATACATAGATTGTAAATCTGCTCCTCTAAGCAATGTGTGCACTAATACCTAGATTGAAAAGCTGCCCGTCAGTGTTGTAGCATGCACTAATACCTAGATTGCAAAGGGGGATAGAAAGGTTCTCCAGGCTAGATACAGCACCAAAGTGATCCAACTTAAAACCTTTTGTCTCATGTTAAGGTTTCTTATAACTTGAGCGAAGAAGCGTTTGAGCAAGGATCGGGCTCTCCTCAGTTGCATGAAGTAGCAAAAACATCAGTTGTGGCTTATATAGCAAAATATACACTCACCGGCCACTTTATTAGGTATACCATGCTGTAAGGGTTGGATCACTTTGCCTTCAGAACCTGCTCAATTCTTGTGGCATAGATCTAACAATAGGTGCTGGAAGCTCCTCAGAGTTTTGGTCCATATGGCATGATGGCATCACAGGTTGCCGCAGATTTGTCGGTGCACATCCATGATGCGAATCTCCCGTTCCACACATCCCAAAGATGCTATAATGGATTGAGATCGGTGACTGTGGAGGCCATTTAGTAGTACAGTGAACTCATTGTTCCTGTTCAAGAAACCAGTTGAGATAGATCCAGCTTTATGACATGGGCATTATCCTGCTGAAAGTAGACAAGAGATGTGGGTACATTGTGGTAAAGGGATGGACATGGTCAGCAACACACTCAGGTAGGGTGTTGTGTTGCAACAACGCTCAATTGGTACCCAAGGGGCCCAAAGAGTGCAAAAAAACTATTACCCACCCATGACACCACCACCACCAGCTGAAACGTGATTGATACAAGGCAGGTGGATATCCGCTTTCATGTTGTTGACGCCAAAATCTGACCCTACATCAAATGTCGCAGCAGAGAAATCGAGACTCATTAGACCAGGCACATTTTTCCATCTTCTACTGTCCAATTTCGATGAGCTTTTGCAAATTGTAGCTCAGTTTCCTGTTCTTAGCTGAAAGGAGTGGCACCCGGTGTGGTCTTCTGCTGAGTAGCCAGTTGCCTCAAAGTTCGACATACTTTGCGTTAGAGATGCTCTTCTGCCTACCTTGGTGTAACGGGGTGGCTGATTTGAGTCACTGTGCCTTTCTATACAGCTGAACCAGTCTGCCCATTCTTCCTCTGACCTCTGGCATCAACAAGCATTTCCGCCACAGAGCTGACACTACGGATTTTTTAGCTTTTTCGGACCATCTCCGTAAACCCTAGAGATGGTTGGGTGTGCGTGAAAATCCAGTAGTATCAGCAGTTCTGAAATACTACAGACCAACCCTTCTCGGCACCAACAACCCATGCCACGTTCAAAGGCCCCAAATCACCCTTCTCCCCATAGATGCATGGGAGAAACTGCAGGAGACGTCTTGACCATGTCTACATGCCTAAATGCAGATGGTTGCCGCCATGTGTTGAGATGATTGAAATTAAGTGTTAACGAGCAGTTGGACAGGACAGGTACCAAAAAGTGGGCCCGGTGAGTGTCTATTTTTAATTAAAGTTAGTCATGTTGGACTAGCGGTCATTTGATGGTGTCCTTTGAGATACTAGTGCTCTCGTGAGACATGATTGTTATGACATCATGTCGACGTAGAGAGACTAGTATCTTGAAAGGTCACCATTAGAGCTTGATGCTCGTCGAGCAATTAGCGTACTGGAAATGCCGTGCTCGGACGATATTTGCCAGCTCGAGAAAATTCATCATCCGCCGTTGTGATTTTTGGGTGGGCCAGAAACAGAGCCAATCACAAGCCGGGAGACTCTGCAACTCCACCCAGCATGACGTGGTACCCTTACACGTCAATAGCAGTGGGTGGCTGGCATTGATCAGGTGACCCTGGAAAAAAGACTAGCCCCTGCCCGCACTGCTCGATCATTCATGTCTGGATGCCGTTAGGGAAAGAGTGCTGCCTGGTAGGGGAAAGCGTAGGTGTTCTATTAGAATAGGTTAGGACAGGAGTGATTCACAAGAACCCAACAGTAGTGCAACAGTAGTGCTCGCTATACCATATTGTGAGGAATTTGCAGGGAGACTTGCGGATGGTGTGTTTAGCTCTATGTGACACAATATCCATCTCAAACACCTAAGTGGGAAAATTTATTAGGGGTTGATTTGAATTAGGCACAGTATGCTGATGTATTTTTTTTTTACGTATTACTTTATAACTCAAAGTCATCAGGACAGCAAGAAGTCAGTTGTGTGCTGTAAGTATGGATAGAAACTAGCCATAACAATAGAATAGCATCTTTTTGTAAAAAAAAAAAACACAAAAAACTAAAAGTTTACAGTTTACACTTTATTTTGAAAATGTTTAACCCGAGGGGCTAGGGGTTAGAGGACGAGGGCATGGGCGTGGGCCTCCAATCTACTGCAGGGGTTCAGAGGTGCCGGTGGTCCTGGCGGGGTGAGACACCACCTGTTGATGAGGGAAGAAGGGGAAAGCCGCAGAGCTACACTCCCTAGGTTCATCAGTCTCAAGTACTGGGACTCGTGTGGTAGGCACTGTTGAGGTGAGAACAGTGCGAAGAGGTGATGTCGGAGATGCGCGACAATGCTTCTAGCCATTTATCCACCAGTCAGTCTTCCACGACAGTCCAACATGTCACGAAATATCAGCACTCCTCCAGCTCCTCCACCTCAGCTCCTTCCCCCCAGCTGCCACCTCCCTGCAAAATTTGGCATTTGAACGGGCATTACTCGAGGAACTGTTTTCTGGACCCTTCCACCGTCACAAACCACTTGTTGGTTGTGCTAAACTATTTTCTGATGCCCCCAAGTTTTCCACGGTCGCAGTCTGTGGGTGTGATGACATTATTGACGTAGTGGAAGAAGTGGAAAGAGGTGTGGACGATGAGGAGCACGGTTGTCAGACAGTGGTTTGTCAGGGCAGGAAGTCAAGGGGGGAGCAGAGCATGAGGGTCGGAGGATGATGACGGTGACAGACCCAAGCTGGGTGATAGGCCGGGTGAACACAGAGTGCTCTGAGACGGAGGCCAAGTCCTATACCAGAACTGGAGTGGAAGGGCGTGGTGGGGCCAGACGGAGAGGCAGGGCCCAGAGCTGGTGCATCAGCGCCAAATGTTTACATAGTCAAGCTCCGTGGCGAGGGCTAGATTTTAAGAGTCTGAGTTCTTTAAAGAAACAATGGATGACCGGAGGACTGTGTGTGCAAACCTGTGCCAAACCGGGATCAGCAGGGGGGGTTCCACCACTACTAAACTTAAAACTACTACAGTATGCGCAGGCATATGAATGCTAAACACCCCACTCAATGGCACCAACGCCCGTTACACCTACGGCCGGGCACACCACTGCTCCTTCCCCGTGTCATCTGCTAGTCAGCCCCCTACCCAGGAACCCGGCCCCCAGACACCCTCCCGTGCGAAAAAACCCATCTTCGCTCCTCACGATCCCTCACAGCATCCACCAGCGGTCAGCTCTCCATACCCCAGACGTGGAGAGCAAAAGGAAGTTATAGTGCAACCCACCCACACGGCCCAACATCAACGTCCACATCTCCAAACTGCTTAGGCTGGTAGATGCTGCCCTAAGGCTGGTAGAGGCCAAGGCCTTTAGAAACCTCATGGCGGCAGCGCAGCCCCTCGGTATTCGGTCCCCAGCCGCCCCACTACTTTCCCGATGTGCCGCCCCAGCCTGAAAGCATGTGTCAAATAACATCATCCGCGAACCAACGAGGTTCAGACAAGGTCCACCGACCACGCCACACGTAGCGAGTGCTGCCGGGCAGGGCACTAGATATTGCTGGCGGCACATTGGGTAACTTGAGGAGGCTGGGGCCGAGTCGACCCTTGGGCTGGTCATATACTGCCGACGCGAGGATTGCGGGGCTACCTCGGTCCAGGTATCTAGGCCTACATACATTCCTCACCCACACCTCCTTCCGAATTACCATCCGTGTGCATGGCACCATCAGTCGGTTTTAGCTCTAGGCACAGCAGCAGTGCGTCTCTAAGCAGCGACAGCAGGCGGTGCTCCAAACTGCTGAGCATAGGCAAATAAAGGCACACGCCCAGAGCTATTACAGGCTCCGGGGCAACGCGGCGCAGACGATCTGTGGCTGGCACCACTGAACCTGAAGCCAGGCAGGGTGTGTGTGACAACGGCCGTAACCTGGTGGGGCTCTGCAACTCGGCAGACTGACACATGTGCCCATGCTGGCCCATGTTAAATCTCATAGTTCAGCGGTTCCTCAAGACATACCCCAATCTGTATGATTTGCTCACGAAGGTGCGCCGCATCTGTGCGCAGTTCACGAAATCCAGCACAGTTGCTGCCACTCTCAGGGCAGCGGGAGCGCCGCCTCCAACTGCTGCTCACCGACTGTTGTGCGAAGTGCCACGAGGTGGAATAAACATTACCATGTTGATCCAGAGTTCTACAGCAGAGCAGAGCGAGTGTAGACGACAGATGTCAACTTCCACCGAAACCGATAGTCCGGTCAGTCAGCTTCCTCAAGTCTACAATGAGGAGTGGACGTGGATGTCTGATATCTGTCAGGTGGGTATAACTTTGAGGAGTCAACACAGATGTGCAGTGGCGATGCCGCATCATCAGCCTCACCATCCCGCTGCTTGGCCTGTTGAAAAACTCTCCGTCAGAATGAAGCCCGAAGCTTTGCGCTCGTCACAAGAGACGGGGAAGAAGATTCCTTGGTTGCAACCCTCCAGGTCTGTTCTCAGCGCCTTATAGGAGGAGGTGGAGGAGGATGAGGAGGAAGAGGAGGAGAATGTTGGGCGAGAAGAAGAGGGGACATTGTTCAGTCCTTCACGTTCAGCGTGTATGGTCAGAAGAAGAGGGAGTTGGAGGAGTTGGAGGAGGAGGGAAATGGAGAGTCAGGCCAGTGAGGGGATGAATTTCTGTGCGGTTGGTACACTGGGCGATATGGCAGATTTCATGCTAGGCTGCCTATCCCGTGACCCTCGCGTTCAAAGAATTTATTCCAGCACCGATACTGGGTATTCACTATCGCCTGACCCAAGGGACAAGCAAAGTCTTTCCACTCTTCATCCCGGAGAGGAAAGGAGGTGAGAATGATGAATCCAGCAGGCCTGGGGACTGCTGAAACAGTATTTCCCTTCGTGACAAGCAGCTCAGTGAGAGGCGTACTTCTGCGGGACAAGAGCGAGGGAGAGTAGGCGAGCACGGCAGCTTGTCCAGCGTTGGCAGTTTTAGTGTCACACCGCAAGACATGTCACCTGTCCCCAGTCTCTGGAGAGTAGGGCTGATCTTTACAGAAGATGGTGAGGGAGTACGAGCTGACCATACCATCGTTCCTAAATGATCGACACAGCTCACATACAACTACTGGGTTTCAAAGTGGACATGTGCACGAACTGGCGCTCTACGCTATTAGAAGGTTCTTGCCTGCCTAGGCGGCTTAGTAGTCTTGTCAGAGCGGTTTCCAGTGCAGTGGTGGCATCATCACCGTATAAGCGTTACACAGCTGTCGACTGGACAGCGCTGACGTGCTGAACGCTTATTCAGATGAATAAAGCATGATTTCTCCTAATTTCAAACTCCAGCAGGTGAAGGAAAGCTCAATCCTGAATAATTATCCACTCTCCTCTCCCTCTTTTCCTCCTTCTCCTCCTCTTTCTACATAAGAGCAGAGGAAACTGGCTGTTTTTTGACAGGGCCACTGGCTCTAGGATATTACTTTATGCTATTTTTTTCTTTAGGGCCACCGACACGGTCTCTGTTTTTTTAAACAATTTTTAGTGCCATACAGGCAATATTATTCATTTTTCGGGGCCACCTTCCGGTCCAGTTTTAAACAATTTTTTGCCTAATACAGGCACTCAACTATTCCATTTTCGGAGGGCCCCACGTCCTCTGTTTTAAAAATTTTTGGGATGCCCAATAAAACTCAATCTATTCCTTTTCTGGAGGGCCCATCCTGCTCCTCTGGTTATAAAACTTTTTTGGACTGCCACATAAGCACTCAATCTATTCCATTTTTCTGGAGGGCCACCTACCTGCGCCTCTGGTTTAAAACTTTTTTGGACTGCCACATACAGGCACTCAATCTATTCCATTTTTTGGAGGGCCCACCTACCTGCTCCTCTGGTGTGAAAAATTTTTTGGACTGCCAACATAAGGCACTCAATCTATTCCATTTTGCTGGAGGGGCCACTACCTGCTCCTCTGGTTTGAAACATTTTTGGGACTTGCCAATACAGGCACATCCAAATTGAATTGTATTGATCAGAGCAGCCTCCACCACGTGTGTTTCCATTGCTACCTCCAAAAGTCGTCCTTATAGTGCTCCTATACATCGTCCCTTTATCAAACGAGTGTTTGTCAGGCCGAAAATTTGGGTTGTTTCATGGATTCCACATCAAAGTTTTAACTTTGTCGCCACCTGCTGTGTATCCACAAAATACACTGGCAAACTTTTACCAGTTACGGATATTATTCAGCGCCTGTGCGCTCTGTTTACATTCCCTCAACCCGCCATATTCCTAAACTTATAAGAACGGTACATACACTTGATCGATACAAAAGGTTCTAGAGTGCTGTTGGGGAGTAGCATAGAGACAGGGGCTTGGATTGGCGAAAGCTCGCCTACGCGGGAGCGCCAGCTCCATGCGCATCATGCGCTCTGCCGCATCTGTTTACATATACCCTCACCGCCATATCCCAAACTTATAAGAACGCTACTACACAATTAACTTGGTGCAGGCGGGACCGAGTCTGACCTGGGGGTGTGGTCATATACGCGACGCAGAGGATGCGGGGCTCTACCTCGGTCCAGGTCTCAAAGGCACACTATACCACCAATCCTCCCATCCCCTACTCCACTCCTCCTCCTCCGAATTACCATCCGTGGGCATGGCGCCATCAGTCGGTAGCTCTAGGCACAGCAGCCGTGCCGTTTGCTAGCGACAAGCAGGCGGTGCTCAAACTGCTGAGCCTAGGTGATAAAAGGCACACCGCCCAAGAGCTATGCAGGGCATTCCACATCAAACTTGTTAAACTTTGTCGCCAACCCTTGCGTGTAAGCACACAAATATACTGGCACAACTTTTTTCATTACGGATATTATTTCAGCGTTCGTGCGCAGATGTTTAATTCCCTTCACCCCAATATCCAAACTTATAAGAACGGCTACTACACTGATTCTATCCGAAAGGTTATTAGAAGTGCTGTTTTGGGGAGTAGCCTAGAGACAGGGGCTTGGATTGGCGAAAGCGACCTGGCAGCGGAGCGCCAGCTCCATGCCAGAACCACACTAACATAGTTTAACTGCAGCACCTTTATAATATATACTAGTCACCGCTCCATACATCGTTCCCTTACAACGAGCTGGTGCAGGCAGAAATTTTGGATTGTTTTCATGCGTCCTGTTAACTTTGTCCACACCCTGCTGTGTAATCACAAAATATACTGGCAAACTTTTATCATGTACCAAGTATTATGAGCGTTCTTGCTCACCTCCTTGGTTCCTCCTGCTACCCATTGGTTGAACTGGTCCATTTAGGGTTATGGTCGCCATGCCCACTCTCTAGCTTCCGCTGCTGCCGCTGCCTCTTCATGCCCCCCATAGTGTCAGGGTCAATTATTGGAGTTTTAGATTAGATGCTATCTAGTCTTCATTCTGTCACTCTGTCATGGCCATTTGCTGTTGGCCAAATTTGGCATAATGGGCATTTAAGCAGCCTCAGAGGCATCCATATGCTTGCCCCTGTGTTTCTGTCCATTCCGGGGTGTTCCATCCCTTTTTGAGGTTCCCAGGTGTGGCCAAGTTCCCTGTGCAGAGCCTTGGTCCCTTGAAAAAATGCTCGAGTCTCACCATGACTTCAATGGGGGCCGTACCGAAACGAGCACTCGAGCATCGGGAAAAGTTCCGTCTCGGAATAACGAGTACCCGAGCATTTAGTGCTCGCTCATCTACTAGTGTATCCAACAATATATACTGGAACAAACTTTATATTTACCGATATGATTTCAGCGCTTCTGCGCATCTGTTTACATTCCCTCAACCCGCCACAACACCCAAAATTAGTAAGAACGCTACTACATTGATCTTATACAAAAGGTTCTTAGAAGTGCTGTTTGGGGAGGAGCTGAGAAACAGGGGCTTGGACAGGCGAAAGCTCGCCTGGCAGCGGAGCGCCAGCTCCA
Source organism: Engystomops pustulosus (assembly GCA_019512145.1). Lineage (NCBI taxonomy): Eukaryota > Metazoa > Chordata > Amphibia > Anura > Leptodactylidae > Engystomops > Engystomops pustulosus. The sequence continues at coordinate 39,964 of WNYA01000856.1, forward strand.
TCCCAAGATCCAACTAACATAGTTTAACTGCAGCAACCTTAATCTACTACAGTTCACTGGCCTCCATAATCGTCCCCTAACAAACGAGCTGTGTCAGGCAGAATTTTGGGTTGTTTCATGCTTCCACATCAAAATTGTTAACTTTGTCGCTACCCTGCATGGTGTTTCCACAAATATACTGGCAAATTTTATCATTACCGATATTATTTCAGCGCTTTTGCGCATTTGTTACATTCCCCTCACCCGCATAACTCAAACTTAAAGAACACTACTACACTTGATCTCTTATACAAAAGGTCTTAGAAGTGCTGTTTGGGAGGAGCTGAAGAGACAGGGGCTTGGACAGGCGAAAGCTCGCCTGGCAGCGGAGAGCCAGCTCCATCCAGATCCACTAACATAGTTTAATGACAGCACCCTTAATATACTACTAGTCACTGCCTCCAGACATCGTCCCCTATCAAACGAGCTGTGTCAGGCAGAGAATGTTGGGTTGTTTTCAAGGGTTCCACATCAAATTGTTAACTTTGTCGCTACCCTGCTGGTTTCCACTATAATATACTGGCAAACTTTATCATTACCGTATTATTTCAGCGCTTCTTGCGCATCTGTTACATTCCCCTCACCCCCATAACACAAACTTATAAAACACTACTACAATGATCTTATACAAAAGGTTCTTAGAAGTGTTTTTGGGGAGGAGCTGAGAGACAGGGGCTGGACAGGCGAAAGCTCGCCTGGCAGCGGAGAGCCAGCTCCATCCCAAGATCCAACTAACATAGTTTTAAATGCAGCACCTTAATCTACTAGTCACTGCCCTCCATACACAGTCCCCTTATCAAACGAGCTGTGTCAGGCAGAAATTTCAGGTGTTTCACCAGATACATAGTGGAACTCGGCCCATTTGTCGCCGCCATGCGGAGACCTGAAGTTGCAATCATAGCAGCGCAAGATTGCAGCCCAAACTGTCGCTCTTAATCATGGAACCATTTTCAAAAAAACAATTAAAAATAGAACCACTATGCATCCATTATTCCTAGGTGAAATTTTCAAATGACCCCTGCTGCTTTGAAAATTTGAATTTTTCAAAGTAAATGCTTCTGGCCCCAGGCCCATTTTGGGTGGGGGGAGCGAGAGACAGGGGCTTGAACAGGCGAAAGCTCGCCTGCAGCGGACCGCCAGCTCCATCCCAAGATGAGGCAGCCTCAGAGGCATCCATGCATGCTGCCCCTGCTGTTTCCTGTCCATTTGCCTCACGATCTCCACAGCGCTCCACCAATGTCATCCATGCGCAACTTTCAACTCTCTATACCCCGACGCTGGAGCACGAGGGATATGCAGCACATCATCCTTATCAAAAGCGCGTGTCAGGCAGAATGTTCAGGTGTTTCACCAGATACATAGTGGAACTCGGCCCATCTGTCACCGCCATGCTGGAGACCTGAAGTTTCAATCATGCAGCGAAATGAATGCCCCATACTTTCACTCTTAATCATGGAAGTCGTCTCCAGGCTGCTCCACATGTCGTCACCCCTTATCAAACGAGCGGTGTCAGGCTCATTTTTCGGGTGTTTCACGGATACGTATGGAACTTGGTCACTATGTCGCACCATGCTGTGTTATCGATAAATATAATGTCAACTTTTGTTCACTTAGGAAATCATTTCACCTCCTTTGGTGAAGCCGAGTCCATATTAGGGTAGTGTCGCCATGACACTTCTAGCCTGCCGCTCTTGCTTGCCGCTGCCTTGCCATGCCGTCCCCTATAGTGTCAGGGTATTATTGCATGCTTTAGATGCTATCTAGCCTCATTCTGTCACTTGTCATTGCCATGTGTTGCCCATAGTTTTTGCATAATGGTGCTGATAAGCAGCTCAGAGGCATCCAGCATGCTGCCCCTGCTGTTTCCTGTCCATTTCCGTGTGGTTCCATCCTTTTCTGAGGTTCCCCACGTGTTTGGCCAAGCTTCCCTGTGCAGAGCCTTGGTCCCTTGAAAAATGCCAGTCTCCCATTGACTCAAGGGCGTGTATTCGAGACGAAGCACTCGAGCATCGGGAAAGTTTGTCTGAATAACGAGCACCGGAGCATTTTCGTGCTTGTCATCTCTATTAATGACCCTATTAAGTTGATGCTCCCATCTTCCACTCTGTATTCCCGTCCGTTTCCTTCGACACTTCATCTCATCCCTCTGCTCCTCCCCTTCTATCACCGTATCCTATCCTCCCTCCGGATCTTTCTATTTTTCACCTCACTTCATAGCACCCTCTCCCTTATTCACCCCCTGCTCGCTACTTGTCCCACACTCTCCGCGTAATGATTATCTTCCACCCTCTCTTTCATTAACGCTCTGTGGGCGATTGCATGGTGCCTATAACCAAACATTGTGATCCCATTTCGATTTAGTATATTTATGGATGTATGGTAGGGGGGACATGGAAAACATTACTATGGTTAAAATTTAAAAATCATATGAGATATCAGGGAGTCAAAATTTTCCAGTAGATCAATATCATCTTGTTATAAACCTTTTACATTCCCATTTTTATTTTCTGTTTCTGATAAAATTAAGAAATGGTTAAACCTTTTATGATCTGCAAAATACATTTACACAGATCAGCTTGTACATTTTTGAGCTGTGATGGCAGCTCTCGCCTCTATTCTCCATAGAATTTGTGAACCTAAATCCTCCTCAGACGATGTTTATAAGCAGCTTCCGGCAGTCGTCTCTCTCTAAGACTCCAGAGCCGTCTGTGCCGCAGGAGAAGACCTTGTGCAGATTATGAAATGGTTCCCTGGTCACTATGTCTCTTATATACTAATAACCTTCTTTCCTGAGACACATGTTGGAAGTACAATCCCGCAGTGCAAGTTACCGGGAACCTATAATGAATTGGATTTTGAATATTACCAGGAGGGAGATGTGATTATTGGAGGTCTCATTAATGTTCTTATGAATTTTGCAATTTCTACCTAATTTCACGTGTATTGCACATGGCTATTGTTCTGAGTGAGTTTACATCACTTTTTATCACATCTACGCTCAAGTTTTAAGGATGCAAAAAATAGACAGGATTATGTGTATCTAAACAACATGGAAAAATAGGACTGGACAGTAAAGAGCAAATAAAAGGCCTCAAGGAAAACCAAAACCCCTCACTGAATTTTGCCACTTCGGCCTTTGCTATGGATATGTGCGCACCTAAGACGCAGAACACAGCGGTCGACAAGTCTCACTACAAATTGCTCAGAATTGGGCAAGTACATGCACTGCAGAAACTACAGCCAGCAAGCAGATCAACCAGAAATCAAATAATAGAACGCTACTGTAGGCTTCAAGAAGATGTTTGTATCTCCTATGGCTATTTTCTAGCCAAGTATCAAAGGAAGCACATACTATGCAAGATGAGATGACATGAGTGTATGCCTAATAGAAATCCAACCCTACTGAATTTTTCCAATTCGGTCTTTGCTATGGATATGTGTGCCACTAAGAGCTAAACACAACGGTGCAAGTTCCCCCTGCTAATCCTAACAAATGGTTTTAAAGATGCAAAGTAAAATAAAAAAAGTAGAACGTTATTGTGCCTAAGAAGGGCTGTGGGTTCTTGAGAATCACTCCTGCCTTAACAGAAGCTAATAGAACACACCCTAACGCTTTCCTGACCAGCACAGCTCTCTCCCCTAGCGGCATCCAGAGACAGAAGATGTAAGATGCAGCGCGGCCAGCGGCTAGTCACCCAGGGTCACCGATCTGGCCAGCCAACCACTGCTATCGACGTGTAAGGGTACACGTCATGCTGGGTTGGAGTGAGAGTATCCCTGGACTTGTGAGTGGCTCGTTTCGGCCGCCAAAAAGCAAAACGGCGGAGCTGCCATTTCTCAGAGGCGGGCGAGTATTCGTCCGAGTAACGAGCAGTTCGGTACCCTAATGCTCGACGAGCATCAGCTCGGACGAGAGTTCGTCATCTCTAGTCAACAATGGAGGCGGAATGTCCAACAGTGGAACATGCATATCAGCCTAGTGGGGGAGGCTTTCGCTGCTGCAGCTCGAGGAAGGGGTGCTTGGTAAGAAATGCTGAAGACATTCAGGAACTGTGACAAACAGATTAAAACATTCGCCATGCACCAGGACCTATCCCTACATGCTCCAGTGACAGCGAGTACAGGATCACAGATCGCGATAGAGTTCCTCCCCTTGTACTCACCAGTGTGCTCACCTGTCTGACATTGGTTAGTGGCAATATACTAGGTTGTGGAAAGTAAAGAGGGGTGGGCATTGGCCAGAGGCAGTGTGCCGGAAGAGGAAAGACTTCAAATTGTTCAGTGCAAGGGAGGAAGCACAGTTCACCAGTGGGCCTAAAGACATGTCTGGCATGAAAGCAGTTCGTCCACACTGTCCCGCTGCGGCACCGGGAAGAAACATAAGCTCAAGTGATATGTACCCCTTCTGTTCAACACATTGTGGGGCTGTAGCGTTTGGAAAAGAAATTTGGTGAGGTTGGCCATGGTGGCCAGAGCACTGAGTTCTGACAAGTGAGGAAAGGAGAACTGCATGATCGAAGTTCAGGCAAAACTTGGGACCACAGGGCACGTTGTCAGCTTCTGCACTTAGGATGGGCTGACGCTACCATTCTGTTACTAACATTGTGAGGCTGGTACTGCTTTTTATATAAAGAAGAGCTTTCTTCTCCATGAACTCTCAACCTCTGTTCCTCCTATCTTCGATACTTTACGTACCACCCTGCAAAGTACCATCGCTCCAGTCTTTCCTCCTTGCCTCAGATCGCGCTTACATTATCTTGATCTTTGTTCTCGCGTCCCCTCAACGAACCTGCTGGCGCCATGCATAGCGAGGAGCAGGAGCATCGGCCGGGAGATGATGTCAAAGACAAACAGTTCCTTTTGGCACTGGTGGAGCTTGACTTGCTGAAACAGCAACATCCAGGCCATTGGATGGTGACGCTGCATGTGTTGGCACAGGGCCGTGCACCAACGTTAGCTCCCTGGCCATGCATCACTTCTGCCCAGAGATACAAAATATACCCACGCTTGGCTCCTCTGGTGTCTTTACAAAAAACTGCCAACACCGCCTAGGGGGTAATTAACAGCTAAGACTTGCACTGAGCGACTACAACCACCACTGCCTCGCCAGCCCCTGCTGCCATGTGTTTACTTTGAACCTGCGAATCTTGGTATTGTCCCCGCAGACGTTTGGCTGCCAATCTTGCACTGTTGCCGCCCTGCTGACTCAAGGCCACAGTAGTGACTTGCTGCCTGCTCAGGTGCTAACACGCAGTGACAAGCTCTTAACAAAAAAACCAGACGATGATGAATGCCGGTGCTACACCCAGCTCCCAAGTGCGATCGGCTACATCAACATCAATTTGCGTTTTGATGAAGTCACAGCTACTCTCCTTACCGGTGTCAGTATGCACAGCCTGGCCTGACTACTGCAGTAAGCATCGGGCGTATGCCCACCTCTTCACTGCACAGCGCTGCGACTGTCTTGCTTGTCCTCGGCTGAGATAGTGGTGCTGAGCCAGACCACCTAGTAGCTCTTGACTATGTGGATTAGACAAAAAATATGGCTCTAAACTATAGCCACAAAAAGGTATGGCAATGTGTTTTTAACAGATACCCATAACTGACACCCAGTGAGGACGTCCACAAATCATACGCGATGCATTGTTGTGAAACAGATTTGTTTATTCCATTTTGTCACTAATAGTACTGCTATTTGGGGGTTATACATATCCCCCTTAAAGAACAACAGGGATTGGTCCCTCAATAGCTACTGCAGTGACATGAAAGTCAATCGGATTTCTCCTATCGAATTTGTCACTAAATAGAACTGCTATTTGGGATATACAGATCCCCTTTAAAGAAGATCCAGGAATGGAGGCAGGAATCGTACTGCACAGTACAGTAGCCGCAGCTAAGACGATACACCAATCACATTAGAACTGAAATCTTATCCTTACACTCTATGCTCCAGTCACATCTAGAGTCGCAATCATCTAGCTATGGACCAGGTCATTACAGGTTACCAGTTATAGCTAGAATAAACTTATTAACCCTTTCACGACCGTGAACTAATAGCACGTCACGGGTCGGCCGCGGTGTGATGGAGAGGGCTCACGCGCTGAGCCCTCTCCATAGCCGGTAAGTCTTGTGCATATTGCAGCAAAGGTATACGGTAACTACCCGCGATCGGTGCTAGACCGATCGCGGGGTGTTTTCACCTCGAACGCCGCCGGCAATGCTGCCGCAGCTTCAATAGGATGGCGGCGCGGGCGCACGCCATCTTTTCGAGGATCCGCCGCTCAGTGACGTACATCGGGGCGCGGCGATCCGGTCGCCATGGTAACCTGGGTCGCGAAGACCGAGGCTATTCAGGTTAACCCATGCATTACAATGTGCTATCAGCACATTGTAATGGTGAGTAGTAAAATCCCATATACTGCCATACTAGTATGGCAGTATATGATAGGATCGTGCAGACCCCCTAGGTTAAAGGCCCTACATGGAGTCTGAAAAGGAATAAAAATAAAAATAGAAAAAAAGTTAAAAAAAAAAAAACTTAATAAAAAACCCTAAAAACTCAAATCACCCCCCTTTCCAGTAGAACTGATATAAATATAAATAACAGTAAAAATCATAAAACACATTAGGTATCGCGCGTCCGAAAATGCCATCTATCAAAATATGATTAACGGTTTTCACTGCGTTTAAGTCCGTAACGGAAAATCGCGCCCAAATTCGAAAATGGGCACTTTTTGTCATTAAAAAAATTAAAAAAATTTATAAAAAGTGGTGATCACAAGGTCGAACAGTCCCTAAAATTGATTAACATTGTAAATTACATCAAATCCGCAAAATAAACGACACACCCACAGCTCTGTTACACCAAAGTATAAAAAAGTTATTAGCGCAGAAGATGGCAAAATCCCCGCAAAAAAATTGTACAGGAGGGTTTAAATTTTTTGTAAATGTATGAAAACATTTATAAAACTATACAAATTTGTATCCCTCGTTAATGTACCGACCCAAAAGAATAAAGAGACCTGTCATTTGGGGGCGCACAGTGAAATACGTAGATCCAAGCCCACAAGAAGGCGGCCACAAATGCGTGTTTTTTACCAATTTCACTGCCATTGGAATTTTTCCCGTCTCCTAGTAAACGGCATGGAATATCAATACCATCTCTATGAAGTGCAATTTGTTACGCAGCAAATAAGCCGTCACACAGCTCGTACATGGAAAAATAAAAAAGTAGGATTTGATCATGGGGAGTAAAAAAATGAAAATGAAAAAACAAAAAAGGGCCAGGTCCTGAAAGGTTAATATCCAATGCAAACCCAGGCTACGCTACTATACAATATAATGCAAACCCACTAATATCCTAGTCTATTAAATGTTTTAATGCTCAGAACCTATACTTAACAATACCTTGAGTCTTTGCTCAATTATGTGACTACACATCAAGGGAAAAGCAAACACTCAATGTAGGTTCACCCCTATCCGCTTGTCAGAAAAAAACCGCTTCTGTCAGTGAATAATGCCCCACCAATACATAGATTGTAAATCTGCTCCTCTAAGCAATGTGTGCACTAATACCTAGATTGAAAAGCTGCCCGTCAGTGTTGTAGCATGCACTAATACCTAGATTGCAAAGGGGGATAGAAAGGTTCTCCAGGCTAGATACAGCACCAAAGTGATCCAACTTAAAACCTTTTGTCTCATGTTAAGGTTTCTTATAACTTGAGCGAAGAAGCGTTTGAGCAAGGATCGGGCTCTCCTCAGTTGCATGAAGTAGCAAAAACATCAGTTGTGGCTTAATAGCAAAATATACACTCACCGGCCACTTTATTAGGTATACCATGCTGTAAGGGTTGGATCACCTTTGCCTTCAGAACTGCTCAATTCTTGTGGCATAGATCAACAAAGGTGGGAAGCTCCTCAGAGATTTTGGTCCATATTGGCATGATGGCATCACAGGTTGACCGCAGATTTGCGGTGCACATCCATGATGGAATCTCCCGTTCCACACATCCCAAAGATGCTATAATGGATTGAGATCGGTGACTGTGGAGGCCATTTGAGTACAGTGAACTCTTGTTCCTGTTCAAGAAACCAGTCTGAGTATAGATCCAGCTTTATGACATGGCGCATTATCCTGCTGAAAGTAGCCATAGCAGATGTGGGTACATTGTGGTAAAAGGGATGGACATGGTCAGCAACACTACTCAGGTAGGGTGTTGTGTTGCAACAACGCTCAATTGGTACCCAAGGGGCCCAAAGAGTGCCAAAAAAATATTCCCACCCATGACACCACCACCACCAGCCTGAAAACGTGATTGATACAAGGCAGGTGGTATCCGCTTTCATGTTGTTGACGCCAAAATCTGACCCTACCATCAAATGTCGCAGCAGAGAAATCGAGACTCATGACCAGGCACATTTTTCCAATCTTCTACTGTCCAATTCGAGGAGCTTTTGCAAATTGTAGCTCAGTTTCTGTTCTTAGCTGAAAGGAGTGGCACCCGGTGTCGGTCTTCTGCTGATAGCCATCTGCCTCAAAGTTCGACATACTTTGCGTTAGAGATGCTCTTCTGCCTACCTTGGTGTAACGGGGTGGCTGATTTGAGTCACTGGTGCCTTTCATCAGCTGAACCAGTCTGCCCATTCTTCCTCGACCTCTGGCATCAACAGCATTTCCGCCACAGAGCTGACACTACGGATTTTTTAGCTTTTTCGGACCATCTCCGTAAACCCTAGAGATGGTTGGGTGTGCGTGAAAATCCAGTAGATCAGCAGTTCTGAAATACTCAGACCAACCCTTCTGGCACGCAACAACCATGGCCACGTTCAAAGGCCCCAAATCACCCTTCTCCCCATAGATGATGGGAGAAATGCAGGAGACGTCTTGACCATGTCTACATGCCTAAATGCACATGGTTGCCGCCATGTGTTGAGATGATTGAAATTAAGTGTTAACGAGCAGTTGGACAGGACAGGTACCAAAAAGTGGGCCCGGTGAGTGTCTATTTTTAATTAAAGTTAGTCATGTTGGCTAGCGGTCATTTGATGGTGTCCTTTGAGATACTAGTGCTCTCGTGAGACATGATTGTTATGACATCATGTCGACGTAGAGAGATTAGTATTCTTGAAAGGCACCATTAGAGCTTGATGCTCGTCGAGCAATTAGCGTACTGGAAATGCGTGCTCGGACGATATTTGCCAGCTCGAGAAAATTCATCATCCGCCGTTGTGATTTTTGGGTGGGCCAGAAACAGAGCCAATCACAAGCCGGGAGACTCTGCAACTCCACCCAGCATGACGTGGTACCCTTACACGTCAATAGCAGTGGGTGGCTGGCATTGATCAGGTGACCCTGGAAAAAAGACTAGCCCCTGCCCGCACTGCTCGATCATTCATGTCTGGATGCCGTTAGGGAAAGAGTGCTGCCTGGTAGGGGAAAGCGTAGGTGTTCTATTAGAATAGGTTAGGACAGGAGTGATTCACAAGAACCCAACAGTAGTGCAACAGTAGTGCTCGCTAACCATATTGTGAGGAATTTGCAGGGAGACTTGCGGATGGTGTGTTTAGCTCTATGTGACACAATATCCATCTCAAACACCTAAGTGGGAAAATTTATTAGGGGTTGATTTGAATTAGGCACAGTATGCTGATGTATTTTTTTTTTACGTATTACTTTATAACTCAAAGTCATCAGGACAGCAAGAATTCAGTTGTGTGCTGTAAGTATGGATAGAAACTAGCCATAACAATAGAATAGCATCTTTTTGTAAAAAAAAAAAACACAAAAAAACTAAAATTTTACAGTTTACACTTTATTTTGAAAATGTTTAACCGAGGGGCTAGGGGTAGAGGACGAGGGCAGGAGCGTGGGCCTCCAATCTACTGCAGGGGTTCAGAGGTGCCGGTGGTCCTGGCGGGGTGAGACACCACACTGTTGATGAGGGAAGAAGGGGAAAGCCGCAGAGCTACACTCCCTAGGTTCATCAGTCTCAAGTACTGGGACTCGTGTGGTAGGCACTGTTGAGGTGAAACAGTGCGAAGAGGTGATGTCGGAGATGCGCGACAATGCTTCTAGCCATTTATCCACCAGTCAGTCTTCCACGACAGTCCACCACTGTCACGAAATTCAGCACTCCTCCGGCTCCTCCACCTCAGCCTCCTTCCCCCCCAGCTGCCCCTCCCGAAAATTTGGCATTTGAACGGGCATTACTCGAGGAACTGTTTTCTGGACCCTTCCACCGTCACAAACACTTGTTGGTTGTGCTAAACTATTTTCTGATGCCCCCAAGTTTTCCACGGTCGCAGTCTGTGGGTGTGATGACATTATTGACGTAGTGGAAGAAGTGAGAAAGAGGTGTGGACGATGAGGAGCACGGTTGTCAGACAGTGGTTTGTCAGGGCAGGAAGTCAAGGGGGGAGCAGAGCATGAGGGTCGGAGGATGATGAGGTGACAGACCCAAGCTGGGTGATAGGCCGGGTGAACACAGAGTGCTCTGAGACGGAGGCCAAGTCCTATACCAGAACTGGTGTGGAAGGGCGTGGTGGGGCCAGACGGAGAGGCAGGGCCCAGAGCTGGTGCATCAGCGCCAAATGTTTACATAGTCAAGCTCCGTGGCGAGGGCTAGATTTTAAGAGTCTGAGTTCTTTAAAGAAACAATGGATGACCGGAGGACTGTGTGTGCAAACCTGTGCCAAACCGGGATCAGCAGGGGGGGTTCCACCACTACTAAACTTAAAACTACTACAGTATGCGCAGGCATATGAATGCTAAACACCCCACTCAATGGCACCAACGCCCGTTACACCTACGGCCGGGCACACCACTGCTCCTTCCCCGTGTCATCTGCTAGTCAGCCCCCTACCCAGGAACCCGGCCCCCAGACACCCTCCCGTGCGAAAAAACCCATCTTCGCTCCTCACGATCCCTCACAGCATCCACCAGCGGTCAGCTCTCCATACCCCAGACGTGGAGAGCAAAAGGAAGTTATAGTGCAACCCACCCACACGGCCCAACATCAACGTCCACATCTCCAAACTGCTTAGGCTGGTAGATGCTGCCCTAAGGCTGGTAGAGGCCAAGGCCTTTAGAAACCTCATGGCGGCAGCGCAGCCCCTCGGTATTCGGTCCCCAGCCGCCCCACTACTTTCCCGATGTGCCGCCCCAGCCTGAAAGCATGTGTCAAATAACATCATCCGCGAACCAACGAGGTTCAGACAAGGTCCACCGACCACGCCACACGTAGCGAGTGCTGCCGGGCAGGGCACTAGATATTGCTGGCGGCACATTGGGTAACTTGAGGAGGCTGGGGCCGAGTCGACCCTTGGGTGGTCATATACTGCCGACGCGAGGATTGCGGGGCTACCTCGGTCCAGGTATCTAGGCCTACATACATTCCTCACCCACACCTCCTTCCGAATTACCATCCGTGTGCATGGCACCATCAGTCGGTTTTAGCTCTAGGCACAGCAGCAGTGCGTCTCTAAGCAGCGACAGCAGGCGGTGCTCCAAACTGCTGAGCATAGGCAATAAAGGCACACGCCCAGAGCTATTACAGGCCCGGGGCAACGCGGCGCAGACGATCTGTGGCTGGCACCACTGAACCTGAAGCCAGGCATGGTGTGTGTGACAACGGCCGTAACCTGGTGGGGCTCTGCAACTCGGCAGACTGACACATGTGCCCATGCTGGCCCATGTTAAATCTCATAGTTCAGCGGTTCCTCAAGACATACCCCAATCTGTATGATTTGCTCACGAAGGTGCGCCGCATCTGTGCGCATTTCACGAAATCCAGCACAGTTGCTGCCACTCTCAGGGCAGCGGGAGCGCCGCCTCCAACTGCTGCTCACCGACTGTTGTGCGAAGTGCCACGAGGTGGAATAAACATTACCATGTTGATCCAGAGTTCTACAGCAGAGCAGAGCGAGTGTAGACGACAGATGTCAACTTCCACCGAAACCGATAGTCCGGTCAGTCAGCTTCCTCAAGTCTACAATGAGGAGTGGACGTGGATGTCTGATATCTGTCAGGTGGGTATAACTTTGAGGAGTCAACACAGATGTGCAGTGGCGATGCCGCATCATCAGCCTCACCATCCCGCTGCTTGGCCTGTTGAAAAACTCTCCGTCAGAATGAAGCCCGAAGCTTTGCGCTCGTCACAAGAGACGGGGAAGAAGATTCCTTGGTTGCAACCCTCCAGGTCTGTTCTCAGCGCCTTATAGGAGGAGGTGGAGGAGGATGAGGAGGAAGAGGAGGAGAATGTTGGGCGAGAAGAAGAGGGGACATTGTTCAGTCCTTCACGTTCAGCGTGTATGGTCAGAAGAAGAGGGAGTTGGAGGAGTTGGAGGAGGAGGGAAATGGAGAGTCAGGCCAGTGAGGGGAGTGAATTCTGTGCGGTTGGTACACTGGGCGATATGGCAGATTTCATGCTAGGCTGCCTATCCCGTGACCCTCGCGTTCAAAGAATTTATTCCAGCACCGATACTGGGTATTCACTATCGCCTGACCCAAGGGACAAGCAAAGTCTTTCCACTCTTCATCCCGGAGAGGAAAGGAGGTGAGAATGATGAATCCAGCAGGCCTGGGGACTGCTGAAACAGTATTTCCCTTCGTGAGAAGCAGCTAAGTGAGAGGCGTACTTCTGCGGGACAAGAGCGAGGGAGAGTAGGCGAGCACGGCAGCTTGTCCAGCGTTGGCAGTTTTAGTGTCACACCTGCAAGACATGTCATCTGTCCCCAGTCTCTGGAGAGTAGGGCTGATCTTTACAGAAGATGGTGAGGGAGTACGAGCTGACCATACCATCGTTCCTAAATGATCGACACAGCTAACATACAACTACTGGGTTTCAAAGCTGGACATGTGCACGAACTGGCGCTCTACGCAATTGAAGGTTCTTGCCTGCCTAGGCGGCTTAGTAGTCTTGTAGAGCGGTTTCCAGTGCAGTGGTGGCATCATCACCGTATAAGCGTTACACAGCTGTCGACTGGACAGCGCTGACAGTGCTGAACGCTTATTCAGATGAATAAAGCATGATTTCTCCTAATTTCAAACTCCAGCAGGTGAAGGAAAGCTCAATCCTGAATAATTATCCACTCTCCTCTCCCACTTTTCCTCCTTCTCCTCTCTTTCTTTCTACATAAGAGCAGAGGAAACTGGCTGTTTTTTGACAGGGCCACTGGCTCTAGGATATTACTTTATGCTATTTTTTTCTTTAGGGCCACCGACACGGTCTCTGTTTTTTTAAACAATTTTTAGTGCCATACAGGCAATATTATTCATTTTTCGGGGCCACCTTCCGGTCCAGTTTTAAACAATTTTTTGCCTAATACAGGCACTCAACTATTCCATTTTCGGAGGGCCCCACGTCCTCTGTTTTAAAAATTTTTGGGATGCCCAATAAAACTCAATCTATTCCTTTTCTGGAGGGCCCATCCTGCTCCTCTGGTTTATAAAACTTTTTTGGACTGCCACATAAGCACTCAATCTATTCCATTTTTCTGGAGGGCCACCTACCTGCCCTCTGGTTTAAAACTTTTTTGGACTGCCACATACAGGCACTCAATCTATTCCATTTTTTGGAGGGCCCACCTACCTGCTCCTCTGGTGTGAAAAATTTTTTGGACTGCCAACATAAGGCACTCAATCTATTCCATTTTGCTGGAGGGGCCACTACCTGCTCCTCTGGTTTGAAACATTTTTGGGACTTGCCAATACAGGCACATCCAAATTGAATTGTATTGATCAGAGCAGCCTCCACCACGTGTGTTTCCATTGCTACCTCCAAAAGTCGTCCTATAGCTGCTCCTATACATCGTCCCTTTATCAAACGAGTGTTTGTCAGGCCGAAAATTTGGGTTGTTTCATGGATTCCACATCAAAGTTTTAACTTTGTCGCCACCTGCTGTGTATCCACAAAATACACTGGCAAACTTTTACCATTACGGATATTATTCAGCGCCTGTGCGCTCTGTTTACATTCCCTCAACCCGCCATATTCCTAAACTTATAAGAACGGTACATACACTTGATCGATACAAAAGGTTCTAGAGTGCTGTTGGGGAGTAGCATAGAGACGGGGGCTTGGATTGGCGAAAGCTCGCCTACGCGGGAGCGCCAGCTCCATGCGCATCATGCGCTCTGCCGCATCTGTTTACATATACCCTCACCGCCATATCCCAAACTTATAAGAACGCTACTACACAATTAACTTGGTGCAGGCGGGACCGAGTCTGACCTGGGGGTGTGGTCATATACGCGACGCAGAGGATGCGGGGCTCTACCTCGGTCCAGGTCTCAAAGGCCACTATACCACCAATCCTCCCATCCCCTACTCCACTCCTCCTCCTCCGAATTACCATCCGTGGGCATGGCGCCATCAGTCGGTAGCTCTAGGCACAGCAGCCGTGCCGTTTGCTAGCGACAAGCAGGCGGTGCTCAAACTGCTGAGCCTAGGTGATAAAAGGCACACCGCCCAAGAGCTATGCAGGGCATTCCACATCAAACTTGTTAAACTTTGTCGCCAACCCTTGCGGTAAGCCACAAATATACTGGCACAACTTTTTCATTACGGATATTATTTCAGCGCTTCGTGCGCAGATGTTTAATTCTCCTCACCCCAATATCCAAACTTATAAGAACGGCTACTACACTTGATTTATCCGAAAGGTTATTAGAAGTGCTGTTTGGGGAGTAGCCTAGAGACAGGGGCTTGGATTGGCGAAAGCCGACCTGGGCAGCGGAGCGCCAGCTCCATGCCAGAACCACACTAACATAGTTTAACTGCAGCACCTTTATAATTATACTAGTCACTCGGCTCCATACATCGTTCCCTTATCAACCGAGCTGGTGCAGGCAGAAATTTTGGATTGTTTTCATTGGCGTCCTGTTAACTTTGTCGCACACCCTGCTGTGTAATCACAAAATATACTGGCAAACTTTTATCATGTACCAAAGTATTATGAGCGCTTCTTGCTCACCTCCTTGGTTCCTCCTGCTACCCATTGGTTGAATCCTGGTCCATTTAGGGTTAGGTCGCCATGCCACTTCTCTAGCTTCCGCTGCTCGCCGTGCCTCTTGCATGCCCCCCATAGTGTCAGGGTCAATTATTGAGTTTTAGTTAGATGCTACTAGTCTTCATTCTGTCACTCTGTCATGGCCATTGCTGTTGGCCAAATTTGGACTATAATGTGAGCATTTAAGCAGCCTCAGAGGCATCCATGATGCTTGCCCTGTGTTTCTCGTCCATTTCCGGGGTGTTCCATCCCTTTTCTGGAGGTTCCCAGGTGTTGGCCAAGTTCCCTGTGCAGAGCCTTGGTCCCTTGAAAAATGCTCGAGCTCACCATGACTTCAATGGGGGCCGTACTCGAAACGAGCACTCAGCATCGGGAAAAGTTCGTCTCGAATAACGAGTACCCGAGCATTTAGTGCTCGCTCATCTTAGTGTTATCCAACAATATAACTGGAAAAACTTTATCATTTACCGATATGTATTTCAGCGCTTCTGCGATCTGTTACATTCCCTCACCCGCCATCAACCACCCAAAATTATAAGAACGCTATAATTGATCTTATACAAAAGGTCTTAGAAGTGCTGTTTGGGGGAGGAGCTGAGAACAGGGGCTTGGACAGGCGAAAGCTCGCCTTGGCAGCGGAGCGCCAGCTCCATCCCAAGATCCAAACTAACATAGTTTAACTGCAGCACCTTAATCTACTACAGTTTCACTGCCTCCATAATTCGTCCCCTAACAAACGAGCTTGTGTCAGGCAGAATTTTGGGTTGTTTCATGCTTCCACATCAAAATTGTTAACTTTGTCGCTACCCTGCATGGTGTTTTCCACAAATATACTGGCAAACTTTTCATCATTTACCGATATTATTTCAGCGCTTTTGCGCATCTGTTACATTCCCCTCACCCGCCATAACTCAAACTTAAAGAACACTACTACACTTGATCTCTTATACAAAAGGTCTAGAAGTGCTGTTGGGAGGAGCTGAGAGAGCAGGGGCTTGGACAGGCGAAAGCTCGCCTGGCAGCGGAGAGCCAGCTCCATCCAGATCCACTAACATAGTTTTAATGCAGCACCCTTAATTACTACTAGTGCACTGCCTCCAGACATCGTCCCTATCAAACGAGCTGTGTCAGGACAGAGAATTTGGGTTGTTTTCAAGGTGTTCCACATCAAATTGTTAACTTTGTCGCTACCCTGCTGGTTTCCACTAAATATACTGGCAAACTTTATCATTTACCGTATTATTTCAGCGCTTCTTGCGCATCTGTTACATTCCCCTCACCCCCATAACACAAACTTATAAAACACTACTACAATGATCTTATACAAAAGGTTCTTAGAAGTGTTTTTGGGGAGGAGCTGAGAGACAGGGGCTGGACAGGCGAAAGCTCGCCTGGCAGCGGAGAGCCAGCTCCATCCCAAGATCCAACTAACATAGTTTTAAATGCAGCACCTTAATCTACTAGTCACTGCCCTCCATACACAGTCCCCTTATCAAACGAGCTGTGTCAGGCAGAAATTTCAGGTGTTTCACCAGATACATAGTGGAACTCGGCCCATTTGTCGCCGCCATGCGGAGACCTGAAGTTGCAATCATAGCAGCGCAAATTGAGCCCAAACTGTCGCTCTTAATCATGGAACCATTTTCAAAAAAACAATTAAAAATAGAACCACTATGCATCCATTATCCTAGGTGAAATTTTCAAATGACCCCTGCTGCTTTGAAAATTTGATTTTTCAAAGTAAATGCTTCTGGCCCCAGGCCCATTTTGGGTGGGGGGAGCAGAGAGACAGGGGCTTGAACAGGCGAAAGCTCGCCTGCGCGGACCGCCAGCTCCATCCCAAGATGAGGCAGCCTCAGAGGCATCCATGCATGCTGCCCCTGCTGTTTCCTGTCCATTTGCCTCACGATCTCCACAGCGTCTCCACCAATGTATCCATGCGCAACTTTCAAACTCTCTATACCCCGACGCTGGAGCACGAGGGATATGCAGCACATCATCCTTATCAAAAGCGCGTGTCAGGCAGAATGTTCAGGTGTTTCACCAGATACATAGTGGAACTCGGCCCATCTGTCACCGCCATGCTGGAGACCTGAAGTTTCAATCATGCAGCGAAATGAATGCCCCATACTTTCACTCTTAATCATGGAAGTCGTCTCCAGGCTGCTCCACATGTCGCCACCCCTTATCAAACGAGCGGTGTCAGGCTCATTTTTCGGGTGTTTCACGGTACGTAGGATTGTCACTATGTCGCCACATGCTGTGTTATCGATAAATATAATGTCAACTTTTGTTCACTTAGGAAATCATTTCACCTCCTTTGGTGAAGCCGAGTCATTAGGGTATGTCGCCATGACACTTCTAGCCTGCCGCTCTGCTTGCCGACTGCCCTATGCATCCTCCCCTATATGTCAGGGTCCAATTATTGCATGCTTAGAATGCTATCCTAGCCTCATTCTGTCACTTGTCTTGCCATGTTTGCCCATAGTTTTGCATAATGGTGCATTAAGCAGCTCAGAGGCATCCAGCATGCTGCCCCTGCTGGTTTCCTGTCCATTTCCGTTGTGTTCCTCTTTTCGAGGTTCCCACGTTTGGCCAAGCTTCCCTGTGCAGAGCCTGGTACCCCTCTGAAAAATGCTCAGTCTCCCATTGACTTCAATGGGCTCGTTATTCGAGACGAGCACTCGAGCTATCGGAAGTTTGTCTGAATAACGAGCACGGAGCATTTTCGTGGCTTGCTCATCTCGATTATGACCCATATTAGTTGAGCCATTTCCTGTATGTTTTTGATCATCATCTGCTTTTCATCGACATCTCGATCTCACCACTTCATAGCACTATCATCGTATTAATGCTATGCCCTCATTAACGCCCATCATGCTATACACATTGTGATCCCATTTCTAGTATATTTATGATTTGGTAGGGGGAATGGAAAACATTACTATTGGTAAAATCATATGAGATAATCAGGGATGTCAAAATTTTCCAGTAGATCAATATCATCTTGTTATAAACCTTTTACATTCCCATTTTATTTTCTGTTCTGATAAAATTAAGAAATGGTTAAACCTTTATGATCTGCAAAATACATTTACACAGATCAGCTTGTATTTTTGAGCTGTGATGGCAGCTCTACGCCTCTATCTCCATAGAATTTGTGAACCTAATCCTCCTCAGACGATTTATAAGCAGCTTCGGCAGTCGTCTCTCTCTAAGATCCAGAGCGTCTGTGCCGCAGGAGAAGACCTTGTGCAGACATGAAATGGTTCCTGGTCACTATGTCTCTTATATACTAATAACCTTCTTTCCTGAGACACATGTTGGAAGTACAATCCCGCAGTGCAAGTTACCGGGAACCCATAATGAATGGATTGAATATTACCAGAGGAGGGAGATTGATTATTGGAGGTCCTTAATGTTTTATGGAAGTTTGCAATTTACCTAATTTCACGTGTATTGACATGCTATTGTGTTCTGAAGTGAGTTTAAATCACTTTTTTCACATCTAACGCTAAGTTTAAGGATGCAAAAAATAGACAGGATTATGTGTATCTAAACAACATGGAAAAATAGGACTGGACAGTAAAGAGCAAATAAAAGGTTACTAGATAATGGGATGGATTACAGGCAGTCTCTGAGTTATGTACAAGACAGGTTTTTTGGGGATATAAATCAGAGCAGAACTGTTCTAGTTGCCCATGACAACCAATTAGAACTCAGATTTCACTTGACTACAGCTGTTTACAAACCTAAAGCTGAGCTCTCATTGATTACCATGGGCAACTAGAACTGGTCAGATCTCTGAAACTTGTCATAAATCTCACTCTTTAGGTTTATACTTTGGTATATAGGTCGTAACTGGTATATTTTATAATTGTAACTCAAGACATTTTTTTTTCTCTGTGATAATTGAATTTTAAAAATTCTTTGCTGTCATGGGAACAAGGATTATCAATAAAGCTTCATTACAGGCATCTTACAGGTAATCATTACAGCCTGGAAGTCAATTACAGCATCTATAGAGCTTCACCAGAGGTCACAGTGGGCAGAGAGGTCAGTCTGTAAATAGGGGTCGTCTGTAGGGCAAGTATTCTTACGTTGGTGACCACCCATACTTGTAATGTCACTAAATTAATTTTAAATTTTTAGATATTTAATAGAATTATCCATAAATAACTTAAATTTGGTTGCAAATTCCAATTTTCCATAAAATTCAATGCAATATCACAATTTGATGAAGTCCATTTAAAGGTCTGAAATACTCACTGCTGGATCTCTTATAGCCAATTATCTCATGGACACACAAATCTACACTACAGGTATCTGATAATATTCCTGCTGGTATCTGATGATATTCCTGCTGGTATCTGATGACATTCCTGCTGGTATCGGATGATCTTCCATATAGTATAGAATTGTTTCAAGGACCTTTGTCTTAGAGCGTAGACAAGCACACAGTGAAGATTCAAAGTACTTTTTAACTCTGAAAGTGATGGGGAGGAAAAGGATTTCCAAGATCAACAATTTTGAAATACATGACCAATGATTTTGTGGAATTTGGTAGGGATGGAGTTAATGGCCAATCCTAGTAACACTAAAGCTGGTTGGAGAGATAAAGAAATTCAATATATGCTGGATAGGGTGTTAATTTTTTATCCAGAAAGATCTTTTTACTGGGCAATCCCAGAATATGTGAAAAATTGTGCCTCTTCTGGGAAAATATCTGCTAGATGGACCGGCGAGTAATACCATCTAGATAGGATTTTTAGATGAGCTTCTATGAGGTTTGCACATTTGGATGCCTTAGATGACCAGTTATAGGCTTTCTTTCCATTGTGATACAGAGAATTCTATGTCTAGGTCTTATTCCCATGTTATTAGATGAAACATCTTAGGGGCCATCCTCCCTCCACTAGTACCTCATATAATGCTCTGGAAGTGTGTAAGTTACATATTCTGCGCTCATATAGAAGATCAAAAGAGTTTGGGATTTCAGTCTTCCATATCTTGTGTGAATATGCATTTCCCCAAAGAGTTTAGTTTGGGTAAGATCTTCTGAATATGGGAGAAACCGGTTTCTGTGAATTGTTTAGTAGAAAGTTTTGGGTTAAAGTTTCTAAAACTTGGATAGGGATATTAGGGATCAGTTTTCTACGGATTTTTGTAGGCCTTGAGCAGGGATTTCCATGCGGTTACAGAGGAAAGCAAGGAAGGAATCTTAGGCAAGGGGAGTTGTGATGATGATAACGGTGCAGATCGGGGATGCCCATTCCTCCAATTTGATTTTTGCTGTTAATTGATCAGATATTTTGGTCTTGGTTGTGATTGTTGTGAAAAAGAATAGTATCTTGGGTAAAGTCATTATTTTGTATAAATCTATTTCTCCCATCCATGATACTGGTAATTGACTCAAATTGAATATTTGTAATTGGAATTTTGTAGCGAGTGGGGAAAGGTTGATTTCTGCCATTTTGTTTAATAGTTTAGTAAGTTTTACTAAGGGAATTGAAGATTTTATCCATCCTATAATATCGTCAGCAAAAAGCCCTATAGTTTGTGCTGATGTATACCTGCAGAAATTCCTGAAATAGATGGATTGTTTTTATAATTGTTTCATAATTAATGTAAAAATTGGCAGGGATAAGGGACATCCGTGGTGTTTGCCATTCGTTATGCTAATGGGGTTTCTAGAAGGGGAGAAGGTAAAGAGCTTTTATAGCTTCTGTAAATTTGAACTTATTCGGTATGGTGAAGGCAAAGTGAGGAGCAGAGGAGGCACTTGAGAGGAAGCAATCTCTGAAATGAAGCTGACCATTCTGTGGGAGCTGTCCGGTGCCTGTCTGCCTTTTGTGAATCCTATTTGGTCCTTATCTACATCAAGTAGTCTTAGAGCTGTTAGTTTAGTTGATCTTAAAGTCACAATTTAGGAGAGAAATGGATTGAACATTTGCTGGGTAATATCTGCTTTGAGAATTGCTACTATTGTTGCTTGAAGCATATCGGGAGGTAGGGATGCTAGATTAAAGCTGGTACATATATGGGATCAAAGACTTGTGGAAGAGTTGGTAATAATCATTGGTGAAACCATCAGGTCCTGGGACCACTTGTATTACCTTAAGAACCTCCTGGTCTGTAAAAAGGGTATTTATCGAATTCAACACTGACACGTGTCAAGTAGCAAAAGAAAAAATTATCTTTATTTGAAAAATACAGATATATACACATCCACAAAACAACAGATCAGTGAGCCCCATACTTTCACCCTGTCCTACAGCAAACGATAATTTTCTTATGTCTCTGACAAGCGAGGTATATTTCTGCATTATTCTATTTTGCTCCTTTATTATATTTAGGTTTCTAATAGAGATGAGCGAACATACTCGTCCGAGCTTGATGCTCGTTCGAGGTCGCCACCCTGCTGTGTTATCCACAAAATATACTGGCAAACTTTTATCATTTACCAATATTATTTCAGCGCTTCTTGCGCATCTGTTTACTTTTTTTTTTCCCGCCATATCCTAAACTTATAAGAACGCTACTTCACTTGATCTTATACAAAAGGTTCTTAGAAGTGCTGTTTGGGGAGTAGCCTATAGACAGGGGCTTGGATTGGCGAAAGCTCGCCTGGCAGCGGAGCGCCAGCTCCATGCCAAGATCCAACTAACATAGTTTTAACTGCAGCACCTTTAATCTACTACTAGTTCACTGCCTCCATACATGGTCCCCTTATCAAACGAGCTGTGTCAGGCAGAATTTTGGGTTGTTTTCATGGCTTCCATGTTAACTTTGTCGCCACCCTGCTGTACGTTGTATATACCGGTGAGTGCCGCCTTTCCATTCTTATCTTGACACTCGACTTACATACAACCCCTAGTTACGGACCACTGGATATTGCTAATTTATTGTACTTTAGTCCTAGGCTACAATGATCAGCTGTTACAGTTATAACAGGCGTCTGTAATGAAGCTTTACTGTTAATCTTGATTCTTATGACAACCCAACATTTTTAAAATCCAATTGTCGTAGAGACCAAAAAAGTTCTGGCTGGGGTTACAATGATAAAATATACAGTTCCGACTTACATACATATTCAACTTAAGAACAAACCTACAGACCGTATCTTGTATGTAACCCGGGGACTGCCTGTATAGTACCAGGAGGCAGACTGGGACTCTCAAGGTGGAAGATTTGTCAATACATCTCTTGTTACTGAATGATGGGTCTTACCCATTCAATGTCAGAGTTGGTAAATTGGACATGTGACCCGAGCTTTCCCTCTATACCTTAGAGGTTCTGGCCTGAATGCAGCAAGTGTCCTGCCAGACTGTGACCAACGCCGGTGGTGTCATCAATGTTAAGAGGATCTTCCTATCTAAAGCCAACGTAGACATAGTTATGTTCATTACAACGGATCAGGGATTGATTCCACAGGATTCCAGAAGGCAATGGAGTGAAATTATATCCCTGGCTTCTTCTATCATAGTGACATTAACAGTACAATACATATAGTATCTTGTTCTATTGTTCTAATAGCATCCGGACACTCTTAGTGTCTTCTAACACAGTGATATTTACTGCCCCTGGATACCCATAGCATCTTACAGCTCATTGAGAGAAACCGTCTACATACCCATAATGTCTTCTACGGGATTGCAAAGACAAAGGGGCACATTTACTTACAAAGCCACTGTAGTGCACTAAAAGTGGATTTATCGTCTGTTATGCTGCGCGTGGCGATTCACTAAGATCGTGCGCCAGAAATCATAAATGTGTCGCTTCCCCACACTGGTCCTTCAGAGTTCAGCACCTTTTTTGTGGTGCACCTTTAACATATGGCGTGCAACACAATTTGAAAGTTAAATACGGCACACGGTCCGAATCAGTTGGACCCTTGGACGGCACATCCCCTAATTTGTGTCGCATGGAAGCAGTGCAACTGCTCCACAAAAAAGGGTCTCGTGTGACACAGTATCGGCACAGACACTTCTTAAATACCTGTGCAGCTGTTTTAGCCATGAAGAACGTGCAACACGCAAACCTTGGTAAGTGAGCCCCAAAGGGTCCTGGATTGTGTATACCAGGGAATTGGCGCAGCTGCAAAATAAATTGTAGAAATAAGAGAGACAGGTTGAGAATGAAAATTTGGGGTTTGAAAAAGCCCCTATGGGTATCTACTATTACTATTATGGTCTGTACTCTATTGAACTTATCGAACTTATACAAGTCCCTTTTATATAACATCATCGTATAACATCTAAACTCCCACACTAAGTATTTTCTACTAGTGATTTTTGTACTTTTTGTTTTACCAGAGGATGCCCACAATCTTCTCTCACCCACTATACAATCAACTCCTACACTACATAGGTTGACACTCTCTCCGAAATAAATGATGTGTTTGGATGAATTTTTTTGAATGGTCTTAGGGTAAACTGTGATTGTGGGGCGGGAGTCGGGGTGGGAATTGCTTGTTCCTTGTGTCCCATTCTTGTACTTTCTGGGGCTTATTTACTAAGGGTCGCGGATCGCACTTTGGTTGGACTGTTCCCAGTTTTTGGGACAGGTATTTAACAGGGGTTTGCGCTGGGATTGTGTCGCACGTGATCGAATTGTGGCGCAGTGGCACCAGTGAAACCGGAGCCATGCCATCGGACGATCCGACCAATTCGGAATGTGTGCAGGATTTACCTTTCAATTTGTGTCTCAAGACAATGCACTTACATGCACCAGGATGAAGAAGTTGAACTCTGTCGGACCTGAGCGGGGAAGCGACACATGCAGGAAATCGGGCGCATGATCTTAGTGAATCGCAGAAATGCACTTTGGGTGAACTCCTCCGGACAGGTAAGTACATGTGCTCCACGGTGTATAATCCAGGAGCCAAGTGCCATCATAACACTTCTCTCTGTTTTGGTTTCATACTTATGTATCTCTATGCTTCTATTGTTTATTTCATTTCAATAAAACAAGTTAAAAAAACCTAACTGATATTAAGATTAGAATAAGAAAAGGGATTGTTTTATAGAGATTGTTGTACCAGGACAAACGCAAACCAACCCAATAACTATCCTGTTATAGCATTCATTTGGATGAATACAGAAGCATCTTATCCTTTATATTTGCCGTTGATGAGATTAACAGAGATCCCGATCTTTTGCCCAATATTAGTCTGGGTTATCATATATTTGACCCTTGTGGAAATCCTTGGAAAACCTTACAATCCGCCTTTTATATATTGTCTGGACGTCAGAAGGAAGCTCCTAATTATTCCTGCAGAGATCACGGGGAAGTGATTGCCTTTATCTGTGAAACTGATTTCTTCACACCCCAAGTCATGAATCCGCTCCTCGGAGTATATAAGTACACGCAGGTAAGTTCTGCATATCATTACAGGAGGATCAAATAAAGAACTAAAATGTAAATAATATTTCACCCAACAAGTTCTGAAACCTGAAACATTGCAGATCTATCAGATGATCTCTGTAGATTTCTGTCTTGTAGATCAATCACGGAGTCTCTGACAATATCCAGAGCGATAAAGAACTGTCCACACTTTTATTTCGGATGGTTCCCGATGAGAGGTCACAATATACAGCAATTGTTTACTGTTTGAAATATTTTGGTTGGAACTTTATTGGAATCATTACATCCCTATATGGGAGCGGAGATATGGAGTTAGTGGAGCTACATAAACTGATGGCTCAGAATGGGATCTGTATCGACTTCAATATTAGATTAACTATTAATAGGAAGAAGAACAGAAAGTTGATGGCTCCGGTTTCTAAGTCAACTGTTAAGGTTGTCGTAATACTTGGAATTTATTCCACATTTACGCTACATTTCTCTATGAAAATAGTGATATTATACATCATTTTACACTCATCTTCCCAAGCTCTTGGGTTAATTCTATGAATACAGGAAATTATTTATTTTCATTGATCAACTGCAGCTTCATTATTATGCTGCCAGAAAAAACTGTTCCACATTTTAAGAAAATAGTTGACAATTTATCCTCAGTATCTCGTCCAAATGACCCAATATTGGAAGACATTGGAATTTTCTTTTTTCACTGCCTCAGTCGAAATAAAAAGAGAAATGATTATTTTCAAGAAACGCATAAAGTTTTCCTTGTTAACTGCACGGAGTCCTATGACCTTCCCCAAGTAGCGTACAGGAAAGATAACAATTTATACTACACGTACGCGTCCATCTACATCCTGGCTCATGCCATTCACAACATGAAGGTGCATCAAACAAAGCAGAAAATATCTCACAATGTAAGTGTAACACATACAGAGCGAGCGTTTAGATGTCATAGAAAACTTCAGGGGGACAAAATGTTTCCAGAAGGGAAAACTTAGATGAACAATGTTGATTGGAATGAAAATAAAACACACTTCCATTTTTAATGTACTCATTTCTTGGGGGATGTCTTTTGGTGGGCTCACATACAGTACAGACCCTCCCTGCCAGTCTATTTTCAGTTTCCCGGCCTGATAACACGTGGTGACTACAGCACATTACATGTTGGTGACTGCAGAACACTGATGTTATTCACACCATAGCAACAGTAATGGCTGCTCTGTGCCCCAGCGTCCTGACTCAGCCTCAGGGGTGGGATCGTGTCTCTATACCGTGGCTCTGCCTGTAGAAAACTCAGAAGGTTTTGCACAGGGATGTGTAAAGTGCTCACTAGGGAATAGGTAAAACAGGAGGAAAGAGGCGCTAATGGCAGATGACTCTTCTCATACCAATTGGGGCTGACAAGAATAAAGCAAAAAGAGGGGTGGGCAATGCTGGTAGATTCCCCTGTGGCACTACCAGTTGGTTATGCTCCCAGACTGGTGTTAAAAGAAAGCTTCATGATGCTTAGGAGCTAGTCCAGGGATGCACAATGAGACAGGAGGGAACAACGTACAGTTTGCTATTTGTCAAAAAAGAAAAGTAGAAAGTGGTAATAGTAGGAAAAGATCTGTCACTGGCAGAATGTTAGGCGGTGGTCATTATAAACGAAGAGACGGATAGCACTCGCCCTTCACTCACTTAATTCCAACATCATTATTTTCATAGAAGGCGAGGGGCAGGGAGTGTCCCTAACTGGAAGAAAGGCTGTGCAATAAAAATATTGGGGTATATTTACTAAAGCCTCTTAATACAGAGAAGGAGAAGCAGGTGGAGAGAAAAAAGAGTAAATATTTTCATGTGATCCCAAAGCTGCGGCATAGAGCTAGAGAAACGCTCACTGTTGAAGATCCTTATCCAAAAGATGAGAGTTCTCCTTATGGAGACTGCCCATTAAGGCCACCATGTAGACGTGAGGAGTTATAGCCATGAATGCTCCACTAGGGGGATTCTGGGAAAATATGCAAAGTTTTCCAGGATGGGATAAGGAAAACCACGCCTCTTTTAGCTACCTTGTAAGGCAGCTCCCTTGACATCAAGCATGGCAGTCTCAGTAAGGAGAACTCTTACTTCCTGACCCTAGTCACAAGCTTCTCACCCAGCCAAACCAGTTCCTTGCGCTGTACTGAGGAAACCCAATCAGGTTGAAACAGCGCTGTCTACAGTTGGGAGTCTCTTCCTTCTGGAATGGATAGACTGGTTTGGTTTTAATCCCACATCATGTCATAAGGTCTCTTGTATGTCATGCTTGATGTCAAGGGACCTTCCTTACAACAAGCTAAAAGAGGCGGGGTTTTCCTTATTTTCATATTTTCCCAGTATCCAAAAGAGGAACAGCTAACATATGTCGCACATAACATGTCTCTCTGGAAATCATCAGCAGGCAACAGTTCTGACAATGAATTACCTGAAGTGGGGGTGGGGTGAAGAGATCTGTTCATGCAGCATTTTCATTCAGGTTCTGAATTAGTCCACAGAAATAGAGGAAATAATTTCAATATGACCGGAGCTCCCAATATTCTTCTTCTCATTTGTTATTCCAGCTTTAACCACCAATGAACAGCACCAATCCTCAGTTTTTCCTGCTGAAAGTATGTCACCATTCAGACTAGCACCATCGCACTCTCATTATCCTCATTTAATTATATTGTAGCTAGGTGTGTTACGTTCCAACAAAATTAAAATTTATTTAAGTTCATCATACTCATAAGAGTCATGCGCATATCACAAGTCAAATAACGGGACGCTAGCTTTCCTATCCACCCGACTCAGGGTTTCGCCGGCAAGGCTTCTTCCGGGGCGTTGCTCAAACTGTGCACCACAAATAACTGAGGTTCTGAATTAGACTCTGCATATGATACAGCCAGGAAATAAAACCAGCAGAAAATGAGGTGTGAACAGGATCTATATACGTGGCCCCAGATGAGGCAGAGGCCTGTCCATCACAGCAGGTGAACTGGGGCAGGACCACATCAGAGCTGCAGAGGACCTGGGCTTCATGCAATTAGTCTCAATACAGTCACAGCATCATAAAGCACAGTTCACAAAACCAAATGTAAAGTAAAACAGAAAAAGAAAATCATTGCCACCTAATCCGCATTCTGTGGACACACAATATTGGTTAAATGTGGTTAATAAACTGATAATGCACTGGTAATATAAACTGTGTTAATTAGATGTCACCTCATCCGCTAGTTTGGTGAGAAGCCATCAACATGGCTCAGGGAAGGAGCTTACATTCTACAGGTGCACAGAATTTGCGCAAAAAATTTGTGACTTTTAAAAAACATGAACATCTGACTCAACACAAGAAAACTCAACCCAAGAAAACTCAGTTACAGCAAGTTATTGCTGGGTGGGAGTTTTGCTCACAATAAATGGTCTAAATCCACCAATTAATCCCAAAACGTTGCCAAAAAGGTGCAAAACCAGAAAAAATGAATCCCCCAAAAAGCATTCAGGTACAAGTTGAGTGCAGCTGGTGGAGCTAGGACCATGATGGCGCTTTCACACGATGAGTAGAAAGCTCTAAATATGACTGGTGAGACAACCCTGCTTAGGGTTTGAGCATTTGACGCATTCCAAAGGCTTCAGCCTTGATCACGCACTGAGGTTACATTGGGGCAGATTTACTTACCCGGTCCATTCGCGATCCAGCGGTGTGTTCTCTGCGCTGGATTCGGGTCCGGCCGGGATTTATTAAGGCAGTTCCTCCGACGTTGAAGTTCCCTGGAACGCACTGGAATACACCAAGCCGGGCTGAGTGAAGGTAAGTGCAAGCTCCGCGACAGATTTTTTTTAAAAAATGCGGCGGTTTTTCCGAATCCATCGGGTTTTCGTTTGGCCACGCCCCCCCATTTCCGTCGCGTGCATGCCAGCGCCGATGCGCCAAAATCCGATCGTGTGCGCCAAAATCCCAGGGCAATTCAGGGGAAATCGGCGTAAATCTGAAATATTCGGGTAACACGTTGGGAAAATGTGAATCGGGCCCTGAGTAAATGACCGCCATTGTCTTTTGCAGATGCAGTGGAAACGCAATGTAACCTCAGCAGGTGATCGAGGCTGGAGCCTTTAGAATGCGTCAAAAACGCGAAGCAACGCATCATGTGAAATCGCCTTGAGCGGGGTTGTCTCACCAGTCATAGTTAGAGCTTGTGGTGGTTCTAAGACATCAGGCACATTTTTCCAACAAAACAGCGATTGATTCAAAAGGCTGGAACACAAATAGGAAGTTGTCTGCAATAAGGTCGTTGTGTACAAACTTTTACTTGTTTAAAATAATTTGCCAAACCATTTACTTTTTATAAGGTAAAAGCTTGAACTTTTCGGACATATTTGAATCTCTCTTAGGCCCCTTTCACACTTGTGATTTTCACGTGCGTTTTCTGCGCGTGCTTTTGATGTGCAGAAGTTCCATTGCACTCTGGGCCGTTGTAATAAATGGGTTTTTTCAGACTTATTTTTTTAACGCACACAGATGCATATTTTTTAACGCACGTTTAAATCTCAGCATGCTCTACTTTTACAAGTTACGCATGTGAAAAACGCACCATACAAGTCTATGGAGATGCATCAAAAACGCATCGCACTCTGAGACACCAATGCAAGTGCAATGCGTTTTTCACTGATAAATTGCCATAGAAAAAATAGAGCTCAGTCCTGAGTCCTTTTCACGTGCGTTATCCGCGTGGTGTGAAAAACACATTAAAAATGCACTGGAGACACAAAAAAAAAAACTTGTGTGAAAAACTGAGACACTGAACAAACTCTGACTGAAAACTGATTGAACTCTGATGAGAAATGTCAGTTTTTTACTGACCAAACCCTGATCGCCCCCTGATCAGACCGTGACGTGATCTGCAACGCAAGTGTGAAAGAGGCCTAACAACGATGAACATTTCCCTCCCTGTCGTTCTTGACTTACACAGCTCCACAAATATGTTGGAAAAGTCAGATACACCGATCCAATGGGAGACATTATCGCCTTCACCGAGAGAGGAGAAGTGCCCTTTGAATGGACCTTATGGAATTGGGTTTGGTACCAACTGAATATTGATGAACTTCACGTTGTAGTCAAGGAGGTGGGCAGCTTCACGGATTTACTGCAGAAAGACTATTTGTTGCCTCTGACATGGAAAAATGACAGGGTAAGAGTCAAACGAAAACAGACCCTTATGGTTTTACTTTGCACTATTTACCTTAGGCCTCTGTTATTAGGGCAATAAAATAGAGCGCTGGATCTCCAGATAACGCAAGCGCAGATTAAGCCGCCATTAACAGCCAACCCAAATCAATGGACAATGTAACAGATCGTAGACTTTTGTTCTTATTATTTTAGTGGCAGAAGATCATCAATAAAACACCTGCATATCACCAATGTAAGATGATAGTAACTGGGACCAGGTGCCTGAATGTCACGTTACTTAGTAATGACCCAACTCCAGGACATTACACTACGGACACTTTGGGGGTCATTTACTAAGGGCCCAATTCGCGTTTTCCCGACGTGTTACACAAATATTTCCAATCTGCGACGATTTTCCCTGAATTGCCCTGGGATTTTGGCGCACGGGATCGGATTGTGGTGCATCGGCGCTAGCATGCACGTGACGGAAATCGGGGGGCATGGCCGAACGAAAACCTGACGGCTCGGTGAACTCCAGCGCATTCCAATGCTTTTCAGCGCAGCAGCGCCACCTGATGGACGGCGGAGGAACCACCTTAGTGAATCCCGGCCGGACCCGAATCCAGCGCAGAGAACGCGCCGCTGGATAGCGAATGGACCGGGTAAGTAAATCTGCCCCTTTGTCTACTATTTGTACCATCACCTTTATCAATGTAACTCAATAAAAGACAGAACAGAGTAACCTCTGGATACATTTAGAGGACAGTATAAAACAGACAATAGATTGAAAAGTCACCGTTCATTACAGAAGGTAATTCAGAGGGGTTACAGACAGGGGCAACATGTGCTTCACTTATCTGATATGGATGTTTTTATGATGCATTATGTGGATTCAGACTCAATAAAAATAGTAAGATGAAAAATTCCTGCTCTTTTGCTGTGATGGTGCTGCTCCATACCTGCAGCGGTGTTATCTGTTTGATGCCTGACAGCTGGTGCTTTACACAAACCAGTGAAAGCTGCTATCCGCACCTTTATCACCACCAAAATTGCTGTACAGGGGTGATAGGGTAGAAAACAGAAAAGTCCAGAGAAAAAACAATTATTCCGAGACTCAAAGCAAAGCCAGTTGGATGGCCTAGTAGATCCACGAAATATTAGTAACACTTAGATTGTTGGGGTTACTTTCTTTGGGCAGGTAAGGGCTTTAATGCAGTTTTTTGAGATTTGTGGCCATTTATCATGTAAATAAGTTTAACCCCATACTGACAAGTGACATTTTAGTACATCACACGTCGGCTGCAGGTGTATGGAGAGGGCTCTTGGGTGACCCCTATCCATAAAAGGTGAGTGATTGCTGCATATTGCTACAAACACCCATCTGTAACACCTTTAATTTGTGCTAGCGATTGAGGTCTTAACCTTTTGATTGAAACTGTCCAAAGCTGCCGAGGGTCGTAAAAAGCGGACGGCGTGTGAGGACACCACCATCTTGTTTTAGTTTGTTGCTTCCTATTATGTATTCAGGGAGTGATGATCAGTCAACTTGACAAGCTGTCTAATTACAGAAGATCTGTTACAGTGTACCGGTGGACCCTGTAACGGAAAATAACACCCAAAAGTCCAAAATGTACCACGAAAAACTTCACAACTGTTTCTATTGCTGTCTACAGGTGGGAGTCTGTTCCTTCTTTGAATAGATATACGGGTTTGGCTTACTCCCACATCATGTTATTAGACTTCTTGTAGGTTATATTTGGTGTTAAGGGGACTGCCTTTCAAGGTAGCAAATGGAGGCATTGTTTTCCATTTCCGGCCTTGGAAAATGTATTTGCTTATTTCCCAGAATTCCCTAGTGGAGTATCATTGTCTATCAAGTCTATAAGGCGGCCAAACCAGTTCCCTACACTTTGGGCGTCTGTTCCTTCTGGAATAGATATTCCAGTTTGGCTTATACCCAACTCATGTCATTAGGCTTCTTGTAGGTCACGTAGGTCAGCAAAGGGAGGCATTGTTTTCCACTTAGCACCTGTACACATTTTCCCATAGCTCTGTACATGGCAAAAGTTATTAGCTTCTTTTGGAACGGAAAGTTTGAATTTTTTAAAAACGTGTTAAAACCTATATAAATTTGGTATAAATTTTCCATAATACAGGTTTTTACCATCAGTTAGCAGCCCTGTTTAGCTCTTATGTCCTTTTGGTTCTCAACTATGAAAAATTAACACTTTTTACACCCTGAACTTTGGTATTCATGGATGCTAAGCAATAATGTATCCATGAAATGTGTGCTTATATTCTGTCATATGTGTTTTTGTACTTAACCTGTTAAATTTTGTGGTTAAGTTTTCAAATAATTATTTATGTTTAATAAGAAAATGCATAAAGTTATGGGGCACACATGTCAACCAAAGTAGAATCAGTGACCCAAATTACCCAAAATATCAATATTGACCCTTAGTTGGATAAAATAATAACCGCCTTCCCATATTTGCCCCAATAGTAGCAATAGCCCCATGACAACAGGAACCATATCCATTGGGGCAGATTTACTTACCCGGTCCATTTGCGATCCAGTGGCGCGTTCTCTGCGGTGGATTCGGGTCCGGCCAGTATTCATAAAGGCAGTTCCTCCGCCGTCCACCAGGTGGCGCTGCTGCGCTGAAGTTCCCCGGAGGCGCGCTGGAATGCACTGAAATTCACCGGCCTATATCTGGTGAAGGTAAGTGAAATTTTCGCGACACATTTTTTGTCTTAAATGCAGCGGTTTTTCTGAATACGTCGGGTTTTCGTTCGTCCACGCGTGCATGCCAGCACCGATGCGCCACAATCCGATCGCGATCGCCAAAATCCAGGGGCAATTCAGGGAAAATCGGTGCAAATCGGAAATATTCGGGTAACACGTCGGGAAAACGCGAATCGGGCCCTTAGTAAATGACCCCCATTGTGTTTTACCGATAGAGAAATTGTTTAAAAGTCAGGCTCCAGAGAGACTTGTATGAACGGGCAAAAGTATCCAAAGATTTACAAAACCGATGCTACTTTAACCTCGGTCATACATTTCTGTATGGACAACTCTTTCCTGCAGTTTTTCATTCAAAACCAGTATAAAAAATGTCTAGATCAGTCTCATTGTGTGTGATTCAGATGCCGCAGTCTCGGTGCAATGATCCGTGTTCTCCTGGATTCAGGAAGGCTCCTAATGGAGGACATCATGTCTGCTGCTATATCTGTGTCCCATGTCCTGAGGGGGAAGTGTCCAAGAAAAAAGGTAAGAATTAGATGTGGGTGAATTCCATTCTATGGGGCAGATTTATCAAGTGTCTGAAAGTCAGAATATTTCCAATTGCCCATGGCAACCAATCACAGCTCAGCTTTAAAATATTCATGAGCACTGGTCAAATGAAAGCTGAGCTGTGATTGGTTGCCATGGGCAACTGGAAATATTCTGACATTCAGACTGCTTGATAAATCTGCCCCTATGACTTGATTTTTCCCACAATCATGAAGTTTGGGGTTTACCAAAACACAAATGGCTCAGCAGAGACACAGAGAATGGGACGTCACCCGCAATGGTTTCCTCAGCCCTGCGTATAGGTCTAGTGCTCCTATTTATGATCTTGCTTGGAGCAAGATGCAAGGTGCACATATGTGTCATAATCATGCTACCCTCCAAGGGGTAAGGACAAGTTACTGGCATCATTTTCCAGTCTCCCACTTATTTTGGATAACATACAGGTGATGTGAAGACCATTTTAGTAGCCATATGGCTCACGAGTATTGTTAATCCAGGAATGGCCAATTCACTGACTAAGAACTTGTGCACACGAACGTCTGCAAATCATGGCTGATAGTTGGTTGTTTGTGGGCCGTCTGTCATCGCCCTGTGAGGTGCACTTAGAGGGGAAAAAGAACTGTCAGCTCATGTAAGTGGTCCATAAAAGTAAACGGGGACATGTATGAGCTGTTGAAACAAGCCGGCACCAATGCTGTGTCAGTCAGTGCAGTTACACCACACAATCAACCAATTTGTGAAATTTGGTGTAACTTGGGGGTGCAGAGGGTGCAGACACAAGTGGGCCCAAGAAGCCTAGGGGACCTTTAAGGTGTCACATTCACATATGAGAAGATTAGTATAGTATAAGATTAGAATGAGACCTAACTGGTTTGGCTTAGGGAACTTCCCTTATACAGGGATCTAAATCTTGCACGTGAAGGAGAAAAGGCTGCTACCTTCTAGACTAGTCACAGTGTAGGTGACAGCTGGCCAAGGAGACTGATAGTGCCAAGGCCACAGTGGATGGTATAGTAAAATAAGTTTAAGGTCAGCACAAAAAGAAAACAGCAAGTAACATCAACAAGTAACAGGTCAGGGGTTGTCACCTGAGCAGAGCGAACAAGTCAAACAGCAGGGCCCAGGAACACACATTATCCTTGCAAAGTATACAAGGGAACCTCAATGCTCAGGCACCACAGGTGTGCACAGCTTAGGGGACACATTAGGATGGAGCACACTGGTCATTTGAATCTCTACTGTAGGTAGTAATGTTTGGTTCTCACATTTGTACTTAGTAGATCTTGACTACTGTCTACTCATCCCCTTCCACTGCCAACAAAACTCCTTACACTACTGCTCAAAACTTTGAGGTCACCAAGACAATTTTGTGTTTTCCATAAAAACTCATACTTGTATAATAAGTTTCAAAATAAATAGAAAATATAGTCCAGACATTGACAAGGTTTGATTTTTATTTTCATTTGAAATAATATTTTTTTCTTAAAAACTTGCTCCCGATTGCTACAATTCCATCATTGCAGACCTTTGCCATTCTAGCTGTTAGTTTGCTGAGATAACCTGGAGAAATGTTTCCACCCGTGCTTCCAGAAGCCCCTCCCACAAGTTGGGTCGGCTTGATGTGCATTTTTTGTGTACCATA
Source organism: Engystomops pustulosus (assembly GCA_019512145.1). Lineage (NCBI taxonomy): Eukaryota > Metazoa > Chordata > Amphibia > Anura > Leptodactylidae > Engystomops > Engystomops pustulosus. The sequence continues at coordinate 74,479 of WNYA01000856.1, forward strand.
CAGTCAAGCTGCTCCCACAACAGCTCAATGGGGTTGAGATTTGGTGACTGGGAAGCCGCTCCATTACAGATCGATAACAGCTGCTGCTTCTTCCCTAAATAGATCCCGCATAATTTGGAGTTGTCCTTTTGTGGGATGACATTGGCTCCAATCACGCATTGTCCACAGGGTATGACATGGTGTTGTATGCTGGAGTGATAACATTCCTTATTCAAAATCTCTTTGACCTTGTACAAATCTCGTACTTTACCATCACCAAAGCCACCCCAGACCATCACATGACGTGTGACAGATGACATCCTCCAGCATCGTTACAGTTTTTCTGCATCTCACAAATGTTTTTCTGTGTGATCCAAATACTTTAAACTTACATTTGTCTGTCCACAACACCTTTTTCCAATCTTCATCTGTCTAACGTCTAAGTTATTTTGCCCACATTAATATGTTCCTTTTATTAGCCAGTCTCTGATATAACGTTTGCCCCTCTGCCCTGAAGGTCAGCATCCTGGAATCTCCTTTTTACTGTAGATGGTGACATTGGCATTTGTCGGGTACTATTGAATGAAAATGCCAGTTAAGGACCTGTGAGGTGTCAGTTTCTCAAACTATAGAGTATAATGTACTTGTCTTGTTGCTTAGTTGTGCAGCGGGGCCTCCCACTTCTAATTCTCAGGTTAGAGCTTGTTTGTGGTCTCCTATGAAGGGAGTAGAACACACCATTCTATAAAATCTTCAGTTTCTTGACATTTTGTCGCATGGAATGACATTTGTAAGAACAAGAATAGATTCTCAAGTTTCACATGAAAGTTTTTTTTCTGGCAAATTTGAGACTTTCAGAGAAAAGAAGCAATGTGATGCTCCAGATTCTCAACACGTTCAAAGGATAGTCAGTTTTATAGCTTCTCTAATCAGCCAAACTGTTTTTAGTTGTGCTAGAAAACTTGAACAAGTAACATCCATTAGCCTTCTTATACAGTTAACATACACAATTTACCTAACAAACCACTGGGCACGGGCCTATATAGAAATGTGTAGATATTGTATTAAATAAAACCGACAATTGCAGCTAAAATAGTCATTTTCCACATTTACAATGTATAGAGAGTATTTAGGATTCATATAATGTTACCTTTATTGAAAGAAAGTGTGCTTTTATTTAAAAAATAAGGAGATTTAAAAGTGACCCCAAACATTTGAGCAGTAGTGAATAGGACTGGGTTCTAGGCTGAATATGTTTATTATGGTATTGCAGTGATTGTGAATATATCTTTTATACATATCTTGTGTGTAGCTGATTGCTCTATTGGATTTCTGATGATGCCTAATACACTGATTTAAAATGAATACAATAAATAGCAAATGTCTGGGTAAGAAATAGGACAAACTGTGGTCTAAGCAATAGATAACTAAAATATCTTTATTCTGCAGAAAAGGTAACAAAAAAGATTTGTTTTCCTTTTTTTAGACAGTGAAATTTGCCAGAAATGTCCTGACGAGGAGTGGCCTGATCAGAAGAAAGTGAAATGTATTCCCAAAACCTACGAGTTTTTGTCTTATAATAATGATAGTTTTGTGGTTACATTTCTGGGATTAGTTTTATTCTTTGTTTCAACAACATTGTTAATAATAGGAGTCTTCATCCATTACTGGGACACTCCAATTGTTAAAGCCAATAACCGGACTGTGAGCTTCATCCTCCTGGTCTCCATCTTGCTGAGCTTCCTCTGTGTCTTCTTCTTCCTTGGTCGTCCAGTGGACATCACCTGCTTACTGAGACAAGTATCATTTGGGATCCTCTTTACTATTGGTGTCTCCTCTGTTCTTGGCAAAACCATCACAGTCTGCATTGCCTTCAAAGCCACCAAACCTGGAAGTTCCTGGGTGAAGTTGGTCTCACTCAAACTTTCAAATTCTGTGGTCCTTACTTGTTCTTTAGTACAAGTTCTTATTTGTGTTATTTGGCTGTTGGTGTCTCCTCCTTATGTAGAGTATAACCATCACACGTATCCTGGGAAGATCATCATTCAGTGTAATGAGGGGTCAGATATCTGCTTCTACTCCATGTTGGGTTATATGGGGCTCCTGGCAGCTGGGAGCTTTGTTCTGGCTTTCATGGTGAGGACATTACCTGATATCTATAATGAGGCCAAGTACATCACCTTCAGCATGCTGCTGTTCTGCAGTGTCTGGATCGCCATGATCCCGGCTTATCTGAGCACCAGAGGGAAATACATGGTGGCTGTGGAGGTATTTGCCATCCTGACTTCATGTGCCGGAGTTCTGGGTTGTATATTCTTCCCAAAATTGTATATTCTGCTTTTAAAACCCAGTTTTAACGCTAGAAATGTGATTATGCAAAAATAATCAAAACACTAGTGATACCATATGTTGAAGCTTTGTCTTTTGTTACTATTTAAACTTGTTTTTACAATTTTTGTTACATCATTGTCCAATATTTTCGTCTAAATGATTACACGTTAAGTTGTACTTCCAGACTTTGCCCTCTTTTACCCTCAAATAAAAAAAATCTTGTCCCACCGAAGTTAATAATTCAAATCCATTCAAATGGTTTGAATGGCCCAAAGAAATAAAGTACAAGAGCTCAGTGTCACGGATAGAGTGAGTTCTACTAGATTAAAATCCGATTGGGATGACAACATCAGGGTATACCACAACTTTGACATTTACACTGGAAAAGGCACCATGATTTGCCTCCCAAATAACCCCTAAACCTGGGCTTAGAGGCAAAATGCTCTGGAATTTGCTGGGATTTGATGTATTCAGCGCAGCTTATAAATTATTATTCTTTTCTGGAAAACAATGCGGGATCCGTGGGTGTCACATCCTCCGTACACCCCTTCATGTTTTCCTTGTGAGTTGTAGTTTCCATTTATGGAGTCATTTTGCAGGGATTTTGTATCATTGGAATTTAAACTTCATGAAATCCAAACACAAAATAATCTAAATGTGCTTTTCAAAATTCAAAAAGATCTTCTCCCCTTATGTGCCTTCTTATATGTCTGACCAGATTTATTCCCATATGTAGGCCACTCTTATATTTTGGATAACTCATTTAATGTGGGCATACACTGCTTTTTTGGGCACCTAGTAGGGCACAGAGGTAAATGAACACTGTATGGCCACAGGATCCCAGATTAACCCCTTAGAGACCACCCGTACAGTCAGTCACTAAGGGGCCTAAGGCTAGGCTGACAGGTTTCTCCGCCGGCTTAGCCTAAGTTCTGCACTGGTCCCCCATGCAGAGTAGAACAGTGACATATGACAGCCGGGACCCTGCTGTAACAGTCCAGATTGGGATGAGTTCTGATCTGGACTATTTAACCCGAGAAATACCGCAGTCAATGCTGAAACGTACCTGCAGAGGGGAAGTGGCTCCCTCCCTCTCTCCCCGGCACACAAAAATTTGAAAATAAATAAAAATGAAAAATATAATTCAATAAAATGTCTGAAAAGTCCCAAATACACATAAAACAATATATGATTAAGAAAAGTTAACAAAGTAAAAAAAAAAACCACAACATATTAGTTATTACAGAATGCCAAAATTCCCAATCTATAAAAATATAAACACAGTTATTCCCAGCAGTAAACCGTATAATGGAAAACAAACCCAAATATCCGAATTGCCACTTTTTAGCCATTTTGCAACACATGAAAGTTGAATAAAAATTTATCAAAAGGTGGCACTGTCCTCAAAATGGTAGCAAGGAAAACATTGGCTCAACTTGGAAAAATTACACCCAAAAAAGCACTGTACACCTAAGTAAAAAGTTATTGGCGTCAGAATGTGGCAAAATTGTTATTTTTTTTCATATTCAAGGTTTTACATTGTTTAAAATCTATTAAAACCCAATAAATCCTGCACTAAATTAGTATCGCTGTGATTGTACCGACCCCAAAGAATAAATAAGAGATGTAATTTAGGGCACACAGTGAAAGATGTATAAACAGCCCACAAGAAAATGGTGCAAATGTAAATTTTTCATTTTATTTTCCCCCATTTTGCATTTTATTTTCTCTTCCCCGTACAAGGCATAGGAAATAAATAACTGTCAATAGGAAAAAAAATTTGTTTAGCAGAAAACTATGTACAGCTTATACTGATATATACACCAAAAAAAATGTATGAAATTTTGATTTTGGAAGTGGGTAGCGATAAACAGAAAATAAAAGGGAAAAAAGCCTTTCAGGGAGAAGGGATTAAAATGAACCGAATACCACATGATAAAAAGTGGAGTCATTCTCTGGGATAACGGGTTTGTGGTACCTGAGGCTGCATTCACACATGGAATTTTGGTTGAGATTTGAAACTAAATCTAAAGGCTTCTGTCGTGATCACATGTTGAGGTAATGTTACCTTTCCAACACGTTAACTAAACGCAAAGGAAATGCAATATTACTTTGCCTCAGGGGCTCTGCAAACATCTTTCCTGCAAAACTTTAATGGTGCTCCTTCCCTTCTTAGCCCCGCCATATACCCAGACGGCAGGTTACGTGCACATGGAGGCTCTCCTCATACTCAGAAGAAACCACACAATTTACAGTACAGGCCAAAATTTTGGGCACACCTTCTCATTCCAAGACTTTTCTGTATTTTCAAGACTATGAAAATTGTAGATTCACAATGATTTAGCACATGTGGAAATATACACTTAACAAAAAAGTATGAAAGTATGATTGATATTCTAGGTTCTTCTTTTTATTTGATTACTGCTTTGCACCCTATTGGAATTCTCTTCATGAGCTTCAAGAGGTGGTCACCTGAAATGGTCTTCCAACAGTCTTAAAGGGGTTCTCAAAGATGCTTAGCACTTGTTGGCCCTTTTTCCTTCACTCTGCGGACCTGACATCCTCTGTTCTCCTATACACATGTGAGAGACACGAACATCAGCTACACAAGTACCTGACATGATGTGTTCTCCTATACACATGTGTGAGACACAGACATCAGCTACACAAGTACCTGACATGTTCTGCTATACACATGTGTGAGACACAGACATCAGCTATACAAGTACATGGCATGTTCTGCTATACACGTGTGAGACATAGACATCAGCTACACAAGTACCTGACATGTTCTGCTATACACATGTGAGAGACACAGACATCAGCTACATAACTACCTGACATGTTCTGCTATACACATGTGAGATACACAGACATAAGCTACACAAGTGCCTGACATGTTCTGCTATACACATGTGTGAGACACACACATCAGCTACACAAGTACCTGACATGTTCTGCTATACACATGTGAGAGACACAGACATCAGCTACACAAGTACCTGGCATGTTCTGCTATTCACATGTGAGAGACACAGAAATCAGCTACACAAGTACCTGACATGTTCTGCTATACACATGTGTGAGACACAGACATCAGCTACACAAGTACCTGACATGTTCTGCTATACACATGTGTGACACAGACATCAGCTACACAAGTACCTGACATGTTCTGCTATACACATGTGAGAGACAGAGACATCATCTACACAAGTACCTGACTTGTTCTGCTATACACTTGTGAGACACAGATATCAGCTACACAAGTACCTGACATGTTCTGCTATACACATGTGAGAGACACAGACATCAGCTACACAAGTACCTGTTATGTTCTGCTACACATGTGTGAGACCCAGGCATCAGCTACACAAGAACCTGACATGTTCTGCTATACACATGTGTGAAACAGACATCAGCTGCACAAGTACCTGACATGTTCTGCTATACACATGTGAGAGACACAGACATCAGCTTCACAAGTACTTGGCATGTTCTGCTATAAACATGTGTGAGACACAGACATCAACTTCACAAGTACCTGACATGTTCTGCTATACACATGTGAGAGACACAGACATCAGCTACACAAGTACCTGGCATGTTCTGCTACACATGTGTGAGACCCAGACATCAGCTACACAAGAACATGACATGTTCTGCTATACACACATGTAATACAGACATTAGCTACACAAGTACCTGACATGTTCTGCTATACACATGTGAGAGACACAGACATCAGCTACACAAGTGCCTGACATGTTCCGCTATACACAAGTGTGAGACACAGACATCAGCTACACAAGCACCTGACATGTTCTGCTATACATATGTGTGAGACACAGGCATCAGCTATACAAGCACCTGACATGTTTTGCTATACACATATGAGAGACAGACATCAGCTACACAAGTACTTGACATGTCCTGCGATACACATGTGTGAGACATAGATAGCAGCTACACAAGCTGACATGTTCTGCTATACATATGTGTGAGACACAGACATCAGCTACACAAGCACCTGACATGTTCTGCTATACACATATGAGAGACAGACATCAGCTACACAAGTACTTGACATGTCCTGCGATACACATGTGTGAGACACAAACATCAGCTACATAAGTACCTGACATGTTCTGCTATACACATGTGTGAGACCCAGACATCAGCTACACAAGTACCTGACATGTTCTGCTATACACATGTGTGAGACCCAGACATCAGCTACACAAGTACCTGACATGTTCTGCTATACACACATGAGAGGAACAGACATCATATACACAAGTACCTGACATGCTTTGTTCTCCTATACCTATGGCTGCCTCATGTAAAAGTTGCATCTCTTTTACACACACAGGGGGTCATTTACTAAGGGCCCGATTCGCGTTTTCCCGACGTGTTACTCGAATATTTCCGATTTGCGCCGATTTCCCCTGTATTGCCCGGGGATTTTGGCGCACGGGATCGGATTGTGGCACATCGGCGCCGGAATGCACGCAACGGAAATCGGGGGGCGTGGCCGAGCGAAAACCCGACGGATTCGGAAAAACCGCCGCATTTAAAAAAAGAAATGTGTCGCTTGGGATGCGCTTACCTTCGCTTGGTCCGGCCCGGTGAACTCCAGTGCGTTCAGATGCTTTTCAGTGCAGCAGTGCCACTTGGTGGACAGCGGAGGAACTACCTTGATTAATCCCGACCGGACATGAATCCAGAGCAGAGAACGCGCCGCTGGATCGCGAACGGACCGAGTAAGTAAATCTGCCCCACAGTGTGCAAGGGGCTCCCAGCAAGCCAGCATCAGGAGTTTCCCATCATTATACAGGCTGTGAGTAATAGTCACTTTAGATATAGCTGTACCTCACACTTATGAATAAGCTGAACTTCTTAATATGCTAATGACTCAATGGACTTATCTCAGGTCATTTGCTTACTGCTTTATTACCTGATTGTGTAAGTTTTAGGCATGTATAGGGACAATCTTTAAGGGTATTTACTAGAGATGAGCGAACATACTCGTCCGAGCTTGATGCTCGTTCGAGCATTAGCGTACTCGAAACTGCTCGTTGCTCGGACGAATACTTTGCCCGCTCGAGAAAATGGCATCTCCCGCCGTTTTGCTTTTTGCCGGCCAGAAACAGAGCCAATCACAAGCCAGGAACTCTGCACTCACCCAGCTGACGTGGTACCCTTACACGTCGATAGCAGTGGTTGGCTGGCCAGATCAGGTGACCCTGGAATAGACTAGCCCCTGCCTGCGCTGCTCAGATCATTCTGTGTCTGGATGCCGCTAGGGAGAGCTGTGCTGGTCAGGGAAAGCGTTAGGCTGTTCTATTAGAATAGTGTTAGGCAGGAGTGATTCTACAAGAACCCACAGCCCTTCTTAGGGCTACAATAACGTTATACTTTTTTTTTTTTTATTTGCTTGTGGCTGGGCTTGCTGGCACTAGTAGTGCAGCTAGTACCATACTGTGAGGAATTTGCTGGGAGACCTGCGACCGTTGTGTGTTAGCTCTTAGTGACACACATATCCACCTCAACACCACAAATGGGACAATTTATTAGGGGTTTGAATAGAATTAGCGAGTCTGCTGATTATTTTTTTTTTTTAACCTTTATTTCATTTTATAGCTCAAACTCATCTGCAAGCACAAAAACTAGTTGTGTGCTGTCATGTAGGTTAGAAACTAGCCATAGCAATAGGATAGCATTGTTTGTTAAAAAAAAAAAAACTAAAAAAAATAACACAAGTTTACACTTTAATTTGGAAAATGTTTAACCCGAGGGCTAGGGGTAGAGGACGAGGGCGTGGACTGGGCGTCCAACTACTGCGGGTCAGAGGCCGTGGTCCTGCGGGGTGAGACACCACCTGCTAATGGGGGAGCAGGGGAACGCCGCAGAGGTACACTCCCTAGGTTCATCATGTCTCAAGTTACTGGGACTCGTGGTAGAGCACTGTTGAGGCCAGAACAGTGCGAAGAGGTGATGTCGTGATTGCGGACAATGCTTCTAGCCATTTGTCCACCAGTCAGTCTTCCACGCAGTCCACCCATGTCACCGAAATCGGCACTCTCCATCCCTCCCCCAGCCTCCTTCCCCCAGTCTGCCCCCTCCCACCAAAATTCGGCATTTGAACCAGCATATCTGAGGAACTGTTTTCTGGACCCTTCCCACAGTCACAAACCACTTGTCCGGTTGCTGCTGAGCAATTTTCCGATGCCCAGGTTTTCCACCAGTCGCAGTATTGTGGGTGATGATGACCTTCTTGACGTAGTGGAAGAAGTGTGTAAAGAGGTGTCGGACGATGAGGAGACACAGTTGTCAGACATGTGGTGGAAGTTGTTGTCAGGCAGGAAGTCCGAGGGGGAGCAGACTGAGGGATCGGAGGATGATGAGGTGACAGACCCAAGCTGGTGATAGGCGGCGGGTGAACACAGTGCTTCTGAGCGGAAGCGAGTCCTATAGCAGAACAGATTGGAAGAGGCAGTGGGTGGGCCAGACGGAGAGGCAGGGCCAGAGCTGGTGCATCAGCGCCAAATGTTGAGCGTAGTCAAGCCCCGTGGCGAGGGCTAGATTTTCAGAAGTCTGGAGGTTCTTTAAAGAAACACCGGATACCGACGGACTGTGGTGTGCAACCTTTGCCAAACCAGGATCAGCAGGGGTTCCACCACTACTAGCTTAACTACCACCAGTATGCGCAGGCTATGAATGCTAAACACCCCACTCAATGGCACCAAGCCCGTTCACCTCCGGCCGGGCACACCACTGCGCCTTCCCCTGTGTCATCTTCTAGTCAGCCCCCTGCCCAGGACCCCGCCCCAAACACCTCCCTTGCGAAAACCCCATCTTCGCCTCCACGATCCTCCACACGCATCCACCAGCGTTCAGCTCTCCATACCCCAGACGCTGGAGCGCAAAAGGAGGTTATAGCGCAACCCACCCACACGCTCAAGCCCCAACCTCCACATCTCCAAGTTGCTTAGCCTGGAGATGCTGCCTATGGCTGTTAGAGACCGAGGCCTTTCAAAACCTTTTCCTGATGTGCCGTCCCAGCCTGCACAGCACGTGTCAGAGAACATCCTCCGTGCCCTGACCAACGCCGTTTCTGACAAGGTCCACACTGACCACGGACACTGACAGTGCTGCGCGGGCAGGGCAACTATATATCGCTGACGGCACATTGGGTTTAACGGGTGAGGCTGGGACCGAGTCTGACCCTGGGGCTCGTCATATACTACTGCCGACGCCGAATTCGGGGCCTACCTCGGTCCAGTCGTCTCAAGGCCTACTATGCCTCCTCCCTCCTCCCACCCCTCCTCCACTCCTCCTCCCATTACCATCCGTGACATGGCCCATCTCGTAGCTCTAGGCACAGCAGCAGTGCCATCGCTAAGCGACAGCAGGCGGTGCTCAAACTGCTGAGCCAGGCGATAAAAGGCACACCGATTATTACAGGCATCACGCGCAGACTGATCTGTGGCTGGCACCGCTGAACCTGAAGCCAGGCATGGTTGTGTGTGACAACGGCCGTACCTGGTGCAGCTCTACAACTCGGCAGACTGACACATGCACCATGCTGGCCCATGTGTTAAATCTCATAGTTCGCGTTTTCCTCAAGACATACCCCATCTGTCTGATTTGCTCACGAAGGTGCGCCGCATCTGGGCGCATTTCAGGAAGTCCAGCACAGATGCTGCCACTCTCAGCGCAGGCAGCACACCTCCAACTACCGCTCACCGACTGTTGTGCGACGTGCCCACGAGGGGAATTCAACACTGACCATGTTATCCAGAGTTTTACCAGCAGCACAGAGCGATTGTAGACTGCCAGATTTCAACTTCCACCAGAACTGGTAGTGTCAGTCAGCTTCCTCAAGTCTACAATGAGGAGTGGACGTGGATTCTGATATCTGTCAGGTGCTGAGTAACTTTGAGGAGTCAACACAGATGGTATGGTGATGCCGCCATCACAGCCTCACCATCCCGCTGCTTGGCCTGTTGAAAAACTCTCTGGTCAGCATGAAGTCGGAAGCTTTGTCTCGTCACAAGGACGGGGGAAAGATTCCCTTGTTGATAGCCAAAGCACCCTTAGGTCTGTTTCTCAGCGCATATCAGAGGAGGTGGAGGAGATGAGGAGAAGAGGGGAGAATGTTGGCGAGACAGAAGAGGGGACCTTGTTCAGTCCTTCACTGTTCAGCGTGTATGGGCAGAAGAAGAGGAGTTGAGGAGGAGGAAGTGGACAGTCAGGCCAGTGAGGGAGTGAATTCTTGCGCGTTGGGACTCTGGCGCATATGGCAGATTTTCATGCAAGCTGCCTATCCGTGACCCTCGCGTTCAAAGAATTTATTCCAGCACCGATTACTGGGTATTCACTCTCCTGACCCACAGTACAAGCAAAATCTTTCACTCTCATCCCTGGAGAGAAAGGTGTGAGATGCATGAATACCAGCAGGCCCTGGTGCACAAGCTAAAACAGTATTCCCTTCTGACAGCGCTAGCGGCAGAGTGCGTACTTCTGCGGGACAAGTAGCGAGGGAGAGTAGGCGACAGGCTCTTGTCCACACTGGCAGGGTACGCTTTACAAGGCCTTTGCCAGTTTTATGTCACCCCAGCAAGACACTGTCACCTGTCCCCGGTCTCGGCAGAGTAGGGCTGATCTTAACAGAAGATGGTGAGGAGTACGTAGCTGACCATACCATCGTCCTAAATGATCACACAGCTCCTACAACTACTGGGTTTCAAGCTGGACATTTGCACGAACTGGCGCTGTAGCCTTGGAGGTTCTTGCCTGGCAGCCGCTAGCGTGTTGTCCGAGCGGGTTTTCAGTGCAGCTGGTGGCATCATCACCGATAGCGTACACGCCTGTCGACTGACAGCGCTGACAGGCTGACGCTTATCAAGATGAATAAAGCCTGGATTTCTCCGCATTTCCATTCTCCACCAGGTGAAGAAGCTGAACCTGAATATTGTATGCACTCCTCCCCTCATTGTCCTCCTTCCTCCTCCTCTTTGTACACTAAAGCAGAGGAAACTGGCTATTTTCTTGCCAGGGCCAACTGGCTCTGGCTATAGTACTCTATGTATTTAATTTTTCTGGAAGGCCAACTACCCTGTCCTCTGTTTAAAAACAATTTTTGGATTGCCGTATACGGCACTCAATCTATGTAATTTTTTCTGGAGGACAGCTACCTCTCCTCTGGTTTGAAAACTTTTTTGGACTGCCACATACAGGCACTCAATCTATGTAATTTTTCTGGAACCAGCTACCTGCTCTCTGGTTTGAAAACTTTTGTGGACTGCCACATACAGCACATCCAAATAAATTGTCTCCATAGCAGCCTCCCACTTCGTCTTTTTAGCTGCCTTCACACGTTGTCTCCATTGCTACCTCCACACGTCATCGCCATCTGCCTCCAAAATAGTCCATATAGCTGCCTCCATACATGGTCCCTTATTAAACGAGCTGTGTCAGGCAGAATTTTGGATTGTTTTCATGGCTTCCATGTTAACTTTGTCGCCACCCTGCTGTGTAATCCACAAAATATACTGGCAAACTTTATCATTTACCAATATTATTTCAAGCGCTTCTTGCGCATCTGTTTACTTCCCCTCACCCGCCATATCCTAAACTTATAAGAACGCTACTACACTTGATCTTATACAAAAGGTTCTTAGAAGTCTGTTGGGGAGTAGCCTAGAGACAGGCTTGGATTGGCGAAAGCTCCCTGGCTGCGGAGCGCCAGCTCCATCTCAAGATCCAACTAACATAGTTTTAACTGCAGCACCTTTACTCTACTACTAGTTCACTGCCTCCATACATGGTCCCCTATCAAACGAGCTGTTTTGGGCAGAATTTGGGTTGTTTTCATGGCTTCCACATCAACTTGTTAACTTTGTCGCCACCCGCTGGTGTAATCCACAAAATATACTGGCAAACTTTTATCATTTACCATATTATTTCAGCGCTTTTGAGCATCTGTCACATTCCCCTCAACCCGCCATATCCTAAACTTATAAGAACGCTACTACACTTGATCTTATACAAAAGGTTCTTAAAGTGCTGTTTGGGGAGTAGCCTAGAGACAGGGGCTTGGATTGTCGAAAGCTCCCTGGCAGCGGAGCGCCAGCTCCATCTCAAATCCAACTAACATAGTTTTAACTGCAGCACCTTTAATCTACTCTAGTTCACTGCCTCCATACAGCTCCCCTTATCAAACGAGCTGTGTCGGCAGAATTTTCAGGTGTTCACCAGATACATAGTGGAAAGCGGCCCATCTGTTGCCGCCATGCTGGAGACCTGAAGTTCATCATAGCAGCGCAATATGGATGCCCCATACTGTCGCTCTTAATCATGGACACAACAAAAACATTTCCGAAAAACATTAAAAATAGAACCACTATGCTATTCCATTATTCCTAGGTGAAATATTCAAACGACCCGGCCTGCTTTGAAAATTGTAATTTTTTCAAAGTAAACGCTTCTGGCCCCCAGCCCTATTTGGTTGGGGAGGAGCCCAGGACAGAACAGCCCTTCTTAGGGCTACAATAACGTTATACTTTTTTTTTTTTTATTTGCTTGTGGCTGGGCTTGCTGGCACTAGTAGTGCAGCTAGTACCATACTGTGAGGAATTTGCTGGGAGACCTGCGACCGTTGTGTTTAGCTCTTAGTGACACACATATCCACCTCAAACACCAAAGTGGGACAATTTATTAGGGGTTTGAATAGAATTAGGCAGAGTCTGCTGATTAATTTTTTTTTTTTAACCTTTATTTCATTTTATAGCTCAAACTCATCTTGCAAAGCACAAAAACTAGTTGTGTGCTGTCAGTGTAGGTTAGAAACTAGCCATAGCAATAGGATAGCATTGTTTTGTTAAAAAAAATAAAAAACTAAAAAAAAATAAACACAAAGTTTACACTTTAATTTGGAAAATGTTTAACCCGAGGGCTAGGGGTAGAGGACGAGGGCGTGGACGTGGGCGTCCAACTACTGCAGGGGTCAGAGGCCGTGGTCCTGGGCGGGGTGAGACACCACCTGCTAATGGGGGAGCAGGGGAACGCCGCAGAGGTACACTCCCTAGGTTCATCATGTCTCAAGTTACTGGGACTCGTGGTAGAGCACTGTTGAGGCCAGAACAGTGCGAAGAGGTGATGTCGTGGATTGCGGACAATGCTTCTAGCCATTTGTCCACCAGTCAGTCTTCCACGCAGTCCACCCATGTCACCGAAATCGGCACTCCTCCAGCTCCTCCACCTCAGCCTCCTTCCCCCCAGTCTGCCCCCTCCCACCAAAATTCGGCATTTGAACCAGCATACTCTGAGGAACTGTTTTCTGGACCCTTCCCACAGTCACAAACCTCACAATAAATGGTTCTAAATCCACCAATTAATCCAAACGTTGCCAAAAAGGTGCAAAACCAGAAAAAATAAATCACCAAAAACGATTCAGTACAAGTTGAGTGCAGCTGGTGTGAGATAGGACCAATGATGGCGCTTCACACGATGAGTAGAAAGCTCTAAAATCTGACTGTGAGACAACCCTGCTTAGGGTTTGAGCATTTGACGCATTCCAAAGGCTTCAGCCTTGATCACGCACTGAGGTTACATTGGGGCAGATTTACTTACCCGGTCATTCGCGATCCAGCGGTGTGTTCATCTGCGATGGATTCGTCCGGCCGGGATTATTAAGGCAGTTCCTCCGACGTTGAAGTTCCCTGGAAAGCACTGGAATACACCAAGAAGGGCTGAGTGAAGGTACAGTGCAAGCTCCGCGACAGATTTTTTTTAAAAAATGGGCGGTTTTTCCGAATCCATCGGTTTTCGTTTGGCCACGCCCCCCCATTTCCGTCGGTGCATGCCAGCGCCGATGCGCCAAAATACGATCGTGTGCGCCAAAATCCCAGGCATTCAGGGAAATCGGCGTAATCGAAATATTCGGGTAAACACGTTGGGGAAAATGTGGAATCGGGCCCTGAGTAAATGACCGCCATTGTCTTTTGGCAGATGCAGTGGAAACGCAATGAACCTCAGAGGTGTCGAGGATGGACCTTTAGAATGCGTCAAAAACGCAAGCACGCATCATGGGAAATCGCCTTGAGCGGGTTGTCTCACAGTCATAGTTAGAGCTTGTGGTGGTTCTAAGACATCAGGCACATTTTTCCAACAAAACAGCGATTGATTCAAAGGCTGACACAAATAGGAAGATGTCTGCAATAAGGTAGTTGTGTACAAACTTTTACTTGTTTAAAATAATTTGCCAAACCATTTACTTTTATAAGGTAAAAAGTTTGAACTTTTGGACATATTTGAATCTTCTTAGGCCCCTTTCAAATTGTGATTTTCACGTGGTGTGTTTTCTGCGCGTGCTTTGATGTGCAGAAGTTCCCATTGCACTTGGGCCGTTGTAATAAAAGGGTTTTTTCAGACTATTTTTTTAACGCACACAGATGCATATTTTTTAACGCACGTTTAAATCTCAGCATGCTCTACTTTTACAAGTTACGCATGTGAAAAACGCACATACAAGTCTATGGAGATGCCATCAAAAACGCATCGCACTCTGAGACACCAATGCAAGGGCAATGGTTTTTCACTGATAATTGCCATAGAAAAAATAGAGCTCAGTCCTGAGTCCTTTTCACGTGCTTTATCCGCGTGGTGTGAAAAAACACATTAAAAATGCACTGGAGACACAAAAAAAAAAACTTGTGTGAAAAACTGAGACACTGAACAAACTCTGACTGAAAACGATTGAACTCTGATGAAGAAATGTCAGTTTTTACGACCAAACCCTGATCGCCCCTGATCAGACCGTGACGTGATCTGCAACGCAAGTGTGAAGAGGCCTAACACGATGAACATTTCACTCCTGTCGTTCTTGACTTACAAGCTCCACAAATATGTTTGGAAAAGTCAGATACACCGATCCAATGGGCGACATTATCGCCTTCACCGAGAGAGGAGAAGTGCCCTTTGAATGGACCTTATGGAATTGGGTTGGTACCAACTGAATATTGTGAACTTCACGTTGTAGTCAGGAGGTGGGCAGCTTCACGGATTTACTGCAGAAAGACTAATTGTTGCTCTGACATGGAAAAATGACAGGGTAAGAGTCAAACGAAAACAGACCCTATGGTTTTACTTGTGCACTATTTACCTTAGGCCTCTGTTATTAGGGCAATAAAATAGAGCGTGGATCTCCAGATAACGCAAGCGCAGGCATTAAGCCGCCATAACAGCCAACCCAAATCAATGGACAATGTAAACAGATCGTAGACTTTTGTTCTTATTATTTTAGTGGCAGAAGATCATCAATAAACACCCTGCATATCACCAATGTAAGATGATAGTAACTGGAGACCGGTGCCTGAAGTCACGGTACTTAGGAATGACCCAACTCAGGACATTACACTACGGACACTTGGGGGTCATTTACTAAGGCCCAATTCGCGTTTTCTCCCGACGTGTTACACACAATTTTCAATCTGCGACGATTTTCCCTGAATTGCCCTGGGATTTTGGCGCACGGGATCGGATTGGTGTGCATCGGCGCTAGCATGCACGTGACGGAAAGCGGGGGCATGGCCGAACGAAAACCTGAGGCTCGGTGAACTCCAGCGATCCAATGCTTTTCAGGCAGCAGCGCACCTATGGCGGCGAGGAACCACCTTAGTGAATCCCGCCGACCCGAATCCCAGCGCAGAGAACGCGCCGCTGGATAGCGAATGGACGGGTAAGTAATCTGCCCCTTTGGTTACTACTATTTTACCATCACCTTTATCAATGTAACTCAATAAAGACAGAACAGAAGTAACCTCTGGATAATTTAGAGGACAGTAAAAAACAGACAATAGATTGAAAAGTCACCGTTCATTACAGAAGGTAATTCAGAGGGGTTACAGACAGGGGCAACATGTGCTTCACTTATCTGATATGGATGTTTTTATGATGCATTTGTGGATTCAGACTCATAAAAAAGTAGATGAAAAATTCCTGCTCTTTTGCTGTGATGGTGCTGCTCCATACCTGCGCGGTTGTTATCTGTTTGATGCCTGAAGCTGGTGCTTACACAAACCAGTGAAAGCTGCTATCCGCCCACTTTATCACCACAAATTGTGTACAGGGGTGATAGGGTAGAAAACAGAAAAGTCAAGAGAAAAAACAATATTCCGAGACCAAAGCAAAGCCAGTTGGATGGCCTAGTAGATCCACGAAATATTAGTAAACTTAGATTGTTGGGTTACTTTCTTTGGGCAGGTAAGGGCTTTATGCAGTTTTTTGAGATTTGTGGCCATTATCATGTAAATAAGTTAAACCCCATACTGACAAGTGACATTTAGTACATCACACGTCGGCTGCGTGTGTATGGAGAGGGCTTGTGCTGACCCTATCCAAATAAAGGTGAGTGATTGCTGCATATTGCTACAAACACCCATCTGTAACACCTTTAATTTGTGCTAGCGATTGAGGTCTAACCTTTTGATTGAAACTGTCCAAACGCTGCGAGGGTCGTAAAAAGCGGACGGCGTGTGAGGAACCACCATCTGTTTTAGTTTGTTGCTTCCTATTATGTATTCAGGAGTTGATGATCAGTCAACTTGACAAGCTGTCTATTACAGAAGATCTGTTACAGGGTACCGGTGGACCCTGTAACGGAAATAACACCCAAAGTCCAAATGTACCACAAAAACTTCAACAACTGTTTCTATATTGCTCTACAGGTGGAGTTGTTCCTTCTTTGAATAGATATAACGGTTTGGCTTACTCCACATCATGTTTTTAGACTTCTTGTAGGTTATATTGGTGTGAAGGGGACTGCCTTTAAGGTAGCAAATGGAGGCATTGTTTTCCATTTCCGGCCTTGGAAAATGTATTTGCTTATTTCCCAGAATTCCTAGTGGATATCATTGTCTATCAAGTCTATAAGGCGGCCAAACCAGTTCCCTACACTTTGGGCGTCTGTTCCTTCTGGAATAGATATTCCAGTTTGGCTTAATACCCCAACTCATGTCATTAGGCTTCTTGTAGGTCACGTAGGTTCAGCAAAGGGAGGCATTGTTTTCCACTTAGCACTGTACACCATTTTCCCTAGCTCTGGTACATGGCAAAAGTTATTAGCTTCTTTGGAACGGAAAGTTTGAATTTTTTAAAAACGTGTTAAAACCTAATAATTTGGTATAAAATTTTCAATAATACAGTTTTTTACCATCAGTAGCAGCCCTGTTTAGCTTTATGTCCTTTTGGTTCCTAACTATGAAAAAAATAACACTTTTTTACACCCCTGAACTTTGGTAGTCATGGATGCTAAGCAATAATGTATCCATGAAATGGTGGGCTTATATTCTGTCAATTGTTTTTGTACATAACCTGTTAAATTTTGTGGTTAAGTTTTTCAAATAATTATTTATGTTAATAAGAAAATGCATAAAGTTATGGGGCACACATGTCAACCAAAGTAGAATCAGTGACCCAAATTACCAAAATATCAATATTGACCCTTAGTTGGATAAAATAATAACCGCCTTCCCATATTTGCCCCAATAGTAGCAATAGCCCCATGACAACAGGACCATATCCATTGGGGCAGATTTACTTACCGGTCCATTTGCGATCCAGTGGCGCGTTCTCTGCGGTGGATTCGGGTCCGGCCAGTATTCATAAAGGCAGTTTTTTCCTCCGCGTCCACCAGGTGGCGCTGCTGCGCTGAGTTCCGGAGGCGCGCTGGAAATGCACTGAAATTCACCGGCCTATATCTGGTGAAGGTAAGTGAAATTTCGCGACAATTTTTTGTCTTAAATGCAGCGGTTTTGAATACGTCGGGTTTTCGTTCGTCCACGCGTGCATGCCAGCACCGATGCCCACAATCCGATCGCGATCGCAAAATCCAGGGGCAATTCAGGGAAAATCGGTGCAAATCGGAAATATTCGGGTAACACGTCGGGAAAACGCGAATCGGGCCTTCGTAAATACCCCATTGTGTTTTACCATAAGAAATTGTTTAAAAGTCAGGCTCCAGAGAGACTTGTATGAACGGGCAAAAGTATCCAAAGATTTACAAAACCGATGCTACTTAACCTCGGTCAACATTTCGTATGGACAACTCTTTCCTGCAGTTTTTTCATTCAAAACCAGTATAAAAAATGTCTAGATCAGTCTCATGTGTGTGATTCAGATGCCGCAGTCTCGGTGCAATGATCGTGTTCCTCCTGATTCAGGAAGGCTTCCTAATGGAGGACATCATGTCTGCTGCTATATCTGTGTCCCATGTCCTGAGGGGAAGTGTCCAAGAAAAAAGGTAAGAATTAGATGTGGGTGAATTCCATTCTATGGGGCAGATTTATCAAGTGTCTGAAAGTCAGAATATTTCCAATTGCCCATGGCACCAATCACAGGCTCAGCTTTAAAATATTCATGAGCACTGGTCAAATGAAAGCTGAGCTGTGATTGGTTTGCCATGGGCAACGGAATATTCTGACATTCAGATGCTGCTAAATCTGCCCCTATGACTTGATTTTTCCACAATCATGAAGTTTGGGGTTTCCAAAACACAAATGGCTCAGCAGAGCCACAGAGAAGGGAGTCACGCAATGGTTTCCTAGCCTGCGTATAGGTCTAGTGCTCCTATTTATGATCTTGCTTGGAGCAAGATGCAGGTGCACATATGTGTCATAATCATGCTACCCTCCAAGGGTAAGGACAAGTTACTGGCATCATTTTCCAGTCTCCCACTTATTTTGGATAACATACAGGTGATGTGAAGACATTTTAGTAGCCATATGGCTCACGAGTATTGTTATACCAGGAATGGCCAATTCACTGACTAAGAACTGTGCACACGAACGTCTGCAAATCATGGCTGATAGTGGTTGTTTGTGGGCCGTCTGTCATCGCCCTGTGAGGTGCACTTAGAGGGGAAAAAGAACTGTCAGCTCATGTAAGTGGTCCATAAAAGTAAACGGGGACATGTATGAGCTGTTGAAAACAAGCCGGCACCAATGCTGTGTCAGTCAGTGCAGTTACACCACACAATCAACAATTTGTGAAATTTGGTGTAACTTGGGGGTGCAGAGGTGCAGACACAAGTGGGCCCAAGAAGCCTAGGGACCTTTAAGGTGTCACATTCACATATGAGAAGATTAGTATAGTATAAGATTAGAATGAGACCTAACTGGTTTGGCTTAGGAACTTCCTTCATTATCACGGGAGTCTAAATCTTGCACGTAAGGAGAAAAAGGCTGCTACCTTCTAGACAGTCACAGTGTAGGTGACAGCTGGAAGGAGACTGATAGTGCCAAGGCCACAGTGGATGGTAGTAAAAAAGTTTAAGGTCAGCACAAAAGAGAAAACAGCAAGTAACATCAACAAGTAACAGGTAGGGGTTGTCACCTGAGCAGAGCGAACAGTCAAACAGCAGGGCCCAGGGAACACACATTATCCTTGCAAAGTATACAAGGGAACCTCAATGCTCAGGCACCACAGTGTGCACAGCTTAGGGGACACATTAGGTGGAGCACAACTGGTCATTTGAATCTCTACTGTAGGTAGTATGTTTGGTTCTCACATTTGTACTTAGTAGATCTTGACTACTGTCTACTCATCCCCTTCCATGCCAACAAAACTCCTTACACTACTGCTCAAAACTTGAGGTCACCAAGACAATTTTGTGTTTTCCATAAAAACTCATACTTGTATAATAAGTTTCAAAATAAATAGAAAATATAGTCCAGACATTGACAAGGTTTGATTTTTATTTTCATTGAAATAATATTTTTTTCTTAAAAACTTGCTCCCGATTGCTACAATTCCATCATTGCAGACCTTTGCCATTCTAGCTGTTAGTTTGCTGAGATACACTGGAGAATGTTTCCACCCGTGCTTCCCGAAGCCCCTCACAAGTTGGGTCGGCTTGATGTCATTTTTGTGTACCATACAGTCAAGCTGCTCCAACAAACAGCTCAATGGGGTGAGATTTGGTGACTGGGAAGCCGCTCATTACAGATCGATAAACAGCTGGTGCTTCTTCCATAATAGATCCCGCATAATTTGGAGTTGTCCTTTTGTGGGGATGACATTGGCTCCAATCACGCATTGTCCACAGGGTATGACATGGTGTTGTATGCTGGAGTGATAACATTCCCTTATTCAAAATCTCTTTGACCTTGTACAAATCTCGTACTTTACCATCACCAAAGCCACCCCAGACCATCACATGACGTGTGACAGATGACATCCTCCAGCATCGTTACAGTTTTTCTGCATCTCACAAATGTTTTTTCTGTGTGATCCAAATACTTTAAACTACATTTGTCTGTCCACAACACCTTTTTCCAATCTTCATCTGTCTAACGTCTAAGTTATTTTGCCCACATTAAATGTTCCTTTTATTAGCCAGTCTCTGATAACGTTTGCCCCTCGCCCTGAAGGTCAGCATCCTGGAATCTCCTTTTTACGTAGATGGTGACATTGGCATTTGTCGGGTACTATTGAATGAAAATGCCAGTTAAGGACCTGTGAGGTGTCAGTTTCTCAAACTATAGAGTATAATGTACTTGTCTTGTGTGTTAGTTGTGCAGCGGGGCCTCCCACTTCTAATTTCAGGTTGAGATTGTTGTGGTGTCTCCTATGAAGGGAGTAGAACACACCATTCTATAAATCTTCAGTTTCTTGAAATTTGTCGCATGAATGACATTTGTAAGAAACAAGAATAGATTCCAAGTTTCACATGAAAGTTTTTTTTCTGGCAAATTTGAGACTTTCAGAGAAAGAGCAATGTGATGCTCCAGATTCTCAACACGTTCAAAGGATAGTCAGTTTTATAGCTTCTCTAATCAGCCAAACGTTTTTTAGTTGTGCTAGAAAACTTGAACAAGTAACATCCATAGCCTTCTTATACAGTTAACATACACAATTTACCTTAACAAACCACTGGGCACGGGCCTATAGAAATGTGTAGATATTGTATTAATAAAACCGCAATTGCAGCTAAAATAGTCATTTTCCACATTTACAATGTATGAGAGTATTTAGGATTCATATAATGTTACCTTATTGAAAGAAAGTGTGCTTTTATTTAAAAATAAGGAGATTTAAAAGTGACCCCAAACATTTGAGCAGTAGTGAATAGACTGGGTTCAGGCTGAAATGTTTTATTATGGTATTGCAGTGATTGTGGAATATATCTTTTACATATCTTGTGTGTAGCTGATTGCTCTATTGGATTTCTGATGATGCCTAATACACTGATTTAAATGAATACAATAAATAGCAAATGTCTGGGTAAGAAATAGGACAAACTGTGGTCTAAGCAATAGATAACTAAAATAATCTTTATTCTGCAGAAAGGTAACAAAAAAAGATTTGTTTTCCTTTTTTAGACAGTGAAATTTGCCAGAAATGTCCTGACGAGGCGTGGCCTGATCAGAAGAAAGTGAAATGTATCCCAAAACCTACGAGTTTTTGTTCTTATAATAATGATAGTTTTGTGTGTTACTTTCTGGATTAGTTTTATTCTTTGTTTCAACAACATTGTTAATATAGGAGTCTTCATCCATACTGGGACACTCCAATTGTTAAAGCAATAACAGGACTGTGAGCTTCATCCTCCTGGTCTCCATCTTGCTGAGCTTCTCTGTGTCTTTTCTTCCTTGGTCGTCCAGTGGACATCACCTGCTTACTGAGACAAGTATCATTTGGGATCCTCTTTACTATGGTGTCTCCTCTGTTCTTGGCAAAACCATCACAGTCTGCATTGCCTTCAAAGCCAAACCTGGAAGTTCCTGGGTGAAGTTGGTCTCACTCAACTTTCAAATTCTGTGGTCCTTACTTGTTCTTTAGTACAAGTTCTTATTTGTGTTATTTGGCTGTTGGTGTCTCCTCCTTATGTAGAGTATAACCATCCACGTATCCTGGGAAGATCATCATTCAGTGTAATGAGGGGTCAGAATCTGTTCTACTCCATGTTGGGTTATATGGGGCTCCTGGCAGCTGTGAGCTTTGTTTTGGTTTCATGGTGAGGACATTACCTGATATCTATAATGAGGCCAAGTACATCACCTTCAGCATGCTGCTGTTCTGCAGTGTCTGGATCGCCATGATCCCGGCTTATCTGAGCACAGAGGGAAATACATGGGGCTGTGGAGGTATTTGCCATCCGGACTTCATGTGCCGGAGTTCTGGGTTGTATATTCTTCCCAAAATTGTATATTCTGCTTTTAAAAACCCAGTTTTAACGCTAGAAATGTGATTATGCAAAAATAATCAAAACACTATGATACCATAGTTGAAGCTTTGTCTTTTGTTACTATTAAACTTGTTTTTACAATTTTTGTTACATCATTGTCCAATATTTTCGTCTAAATGATTACACGTTAAGTTGTACTTCCAGACTTTGCCCTCTTTTACCCTCAAATAAAAAAAAATCTTGTCCCACCGAAGTTAATATTCAAATCCATTCAAATGGTTTGAATGGCCCAAAGAAATAAAGTACAAGAGCTCAGTGTCACGGATAGAGTGAGTTACTACTAGATTAAATCCGATTGGGATGACAAACATCAGGGTATACCACAACTTTGACATTTACACTGGAAAAGGCACCATGATTTGCCTCCCAAATAACCCCTAAACCTGGGCTTAGAGGCAAAATGCTCTGGAATTTGCTGGGATTTGATGTATTCAGCGCAGCTTATAAATTATTATTCTTTTCTGGAAAACAATGCGGGATCCGTGGGTGTCACATCCTCGTACACCCCTTCATTTTTCCTTGTGAGTTGTAGTTCCATTTATGGAGTCATTTTGCAGGGATTTTGTATCATTGGAATTTAAACTTATGAAATCCAAACACAAAAAAAATCTAAATGTGCTTTTCAAAATTCAAAAAGATCTCTCCCCTTATGTGCCTTCTTATATGTCTGACCAGATTTATTCCCATATGTAGCCACTCTATATTTGGATAACTCATTAATGGTGGCATACACTGCTTTTTTGGGCACCTAGTAGGGCACAGAGGTAAATGAACACTGTATGGCCAAGGATCCCAGATTAACCCTTAGAGACCACCCGTACAGTCAGTCTAAGGGGCCTAAGGCTAGGCTGACAGGTTTCTCCGCCGGCTTAGCCTAAGTTCTGCACTGGTCCCCCATGCAGAGTAGAACAGTGACAATGACAGCCGGGACCCTGCTGTAACAGTCCAGATTGGGATGAGTTTGATCTGGATATTAACACCCGAGAAATACCGCAGTCAATGCTGAAACGTACCTGCAGAGGGGAAGTGGCTCCCCCTTCTCCCCGGCACACAAAAATTTGAAAATAATAAAAATGAAAATATAATTCAATAAAGTCTGAAAAGTCCCAAATACACATAAAACAATATATGATTAAGAAAGTTAACAAAGTAAAAAAAAAAAACCACAACATATTAGTTATTACAGAATGCCAAAATTCCCAATCTATAAAAATAAACCACAGTTATTCCCAGCAGAACCGTATAATGGAAAACAAACCCAAATATCCGAATTGCCACTTTTTAGCCATTTTGCAACACATGAAAGTTGAATAAAAATTTATCAAAGGTGGCACTGTCCTCAAAATGGTAGCAAGGAAAAACATTGGCTCAACTTGGAAAAATTAACACCAAAAAGCACTGTACACCTAAGTAAAAAGTTATTGGCGTCAGAATGTGGCAAAATTGTTATTTTTTTTCATATTCAAGGTTTTACATTGTTTAAAATCTATTAAAACCCAATAAATCCTGCACTAATTAGTATCGCTGTGATTGTACGACCCCAAAGAATAAATAAGAGATGTAATTTAGGCACACAGTGAAAGATGTAAAACAGCCCACAAGAAAATGTGCAAATGTAAATTTTTCATTTTATTTTCCCCATTTTGCATTTATTTCTCTTCCCGTACAAGGCATAGGAAAAAATAAACTGTCAATAGGAAAAAAATTTGTTAGCAGAAAACTATGTACAGCTTATACTGATATACACCAAAAAAAATGTATGAAATTTTGATTTGGAAGTGGGTAGCGATAAACAGAAAATAAAAGGGAAAAAAGCCTTTCAGGGAGAAGGGATTAAAATGAACCGAATACCACATGATAAAAAGTGGAGTCATTCTCTGGGATAACGGGTTGTGGTACCTGAGGCTGCATTCAAACATGGAATTTTGGTTGAGATTGAAACTAAATCTAAAGGCTCTGTCGTGATCACATGTTGAGGTATGTACCTTCCAACACGTTAACTAAACGCAAAGGAAATGCAATATTACTTTGCCTCAGGGGCTCTGCAAACATCTTTCCTGCAAAACTTTAATGGTGCTCCTTCCCTTCTTAGCCCCGCCATATACCCAGACGGCAGGTTACGTGCATGGAGGCTCTCCTCATACTCAGAAGAAACCACACAATTTACAGTACAGCCAAATTTTGGGCAACACCTTCTATTCCAAGACTTTCTGTATTTTCAAGACTATGAAAATTGTAGATTCACAATGATTTAGCACATGTGGAAATATACACTTAACAAAAAAGTATGAAAGTATGATGATATTCTAGGTTCTTCTTTTTATTTGATCTGCTTTGCACCCTATTGGAATTCTCTTCATGAGCTTCAAGAGGTGGTCACCTGAAATGGTCTTCACCAGTCTTAAAGGGGTTCTCAAAGATGCTTAGCACTTGTTGGCCCTTTTTCCTTCACTCTGCGGACCTGACATCCTGTTCTCCTATACACCATGTGAGAGACCGAACATCAGCTACACAAGTACCTGACATGATGTGTCTCCTATACACATGTGTGAGACACAGACATCAGCTACACAAGTACCTGACATGTTCTGCTATACACATGTGTGAGAACAGACATCAGCTATACAAGTACATGGCATGTTTGCTATACACGTGTGAGACCAGACATCAGCTACACAAGTACCTGACATGTTTGCTATACAAATGTGAGAGACACAGACATCACACATAACTACCTGACAGTTCTGCTATACACATGTGATACACAGACATAAGCTACACAAGTGCCTGACATGTTCTGCTATACACATGTGTGAGACACACACATCAGCTACACAAGTACCTGACATGTTCTGTATACACATGTAGAGAGACACAGAATCAGCTACACAAGTACCTGGCATGTTCTGCTATTCACATGTGAGAGACCCAGAAATCAGCTACACAAGTACCTGACATGTTCTGATATACACATGTGTGACACAGACATCAGCTACACAAGTACCATGTTCTGTAACACATGTGTGACACAGACATCACTACACAAGTACCTGACATGTTCTGCTATACACATGAGAGACAGAGACATCATACACAAGTACCTGACTTGTCTGCTATACACTGTGAGACACAGAATCAGCTACACAAGTACCTGACATGTTCTGCTATACACAGTGAGAGACACAGACATCAGCTACACAAGTACTGTTATGTTCTGCTACACAGTGTGAGAACAGGCATCAGCTACACAAGAACCTGACATGTTCTGCTATACACATGTGTGAAACAGACATCAGCTGCACAGTACCTGACATGTCTGCTATACACAGTGAGAGACACAGACATCAGCTTCACAAGTACTTGGCATGTTCTGCTATAAACATGTGTGAGACACAGACATCAACTTCACAAGTACCTGACATGTTCTGCTATACACATGTGAGGAGACACAGACATCAGCTACACCAAGGACCTGGCATGTTTCTGCTACACATGTGTGAGACCCAGACATCAGCTACACAAGAACATGACAAGTTCGCTATACACACATGTAATACAGACATTAGCTCACAAGTACTGACATGTTCTGCTATACACATGTGAGAGAACAGACATAGTACACAAGTGCCTGACATGTTCCGCCTATACACAAGTGTGAGACACAGACATCAGCTACACAAGCACCTGACATGTTCTGCTATACATATGTGTGAGACACCGGCATCAGCTATACAAGCACCTGACATGTTTTGCTATACACATATGAGAGACAGACATCAGCTACACAAGTACTTGACATGTCCTGCGATACACATGTGTGAGACATAGATAGCAGCTACACAAGCTGACATGTTCTGCTATACAATGGTTAGACACAGACATCAGCTACACAAGCACCTGACATGTTCTGCATTACACATATGAGAGACAGACATCAGCTACACAAGTACTTGACATGTCCTGCGACACATGTGTGAGACACAAACATCAGCTAATAAGTACCTGACATGTTCTGTATACACATGTGTGAGACCCAGACATCAGCTACACAAGTACCTGACATGTCTGCTATACACATGTGTGAGACCCAGACATCAGCTAAACAAGTACCTGACATGTTCTGCTATACACACATGAGAGGAACAGACATCATATACACAGTACCTGACATGCTTTGTTCTCCTATACCTATGGCTGCTCCATGTAAAAGTTGCATCTCTTTTACACACACAGGGGTCATTTACTAAGGGCCCGATTCGCGTTTTCCCGACGTGTTACTCGAATATTCCGATTTGCGCCGATTTCCCCTGTATTGCCCGGGGATTTGGCGCACGGGATCGGATTGTGGCACATCGGCGCGGAATGCACGCAACGGAAATCGGGGGGCGTGGCCGAGCGAAAACCCGACGGATTCGGAAAAACCGCCGCATTTAAAAAAAGAAATGTGTCGCTTGGGATGCGCTTACCTTCGCTTGGTCCGGCCCGGTGAACTCCAGTGCGTTCAGATGCTTTTCAGTGCAGCAGTGCCACTTGTGACAGCGGAGGAACTACCTTGATTAATCCCGACCGGACATGAATCCAGAGCAGAGAACGCGCGCTGGATCGCGAACGGACCGAGTAAGTAAATCTGCCCCACAGGTGCAAGGGGCTCCCAGCAAGCCAGCATCAGGAGTTTCCATCATTATACAGGCTGTGAGTAATAGTCAATTTAGATATAGCTGTACCTCACACTTATGAATAAGCTGAACTTCTTAATATGCAATGACTCAATGGACTTATCTCAGGTCATTTGCTTACTGCTTTATTACCTGATGTGTAGTTTTAGGCATGTATAGGGACAATCTTAAGGGTATTTACTAGAGATGAGCGAAACATACTTGCGAGCTTGATGCTCGTTCGAGCATTAGCGTACTCGAAACTGCTCGTTGCTCGGACGAATACTTGCCCGCTCGAGAAAATGGCATCTCCGCGTTTTGCTTTTTGCCGGCCAGAAACAGAGCAATACAAGCCAGGAGACTCTGCACTCCACCCAGATGACGTGTACCCTTACACGTCGATAGCAGTGGTTGGCTGGCCAGATCAGGTGACCCTGGAATAGACTAGCCCTGCCTGCGCTGCTCAGATCATTCTGTGTCTGGATGCCGCTAGGGAGAGAGCTGCTGCTGGTCAGGGAAAGCGGTAGGCTGTTCTATTGAATAGTGTTAGGCAGGAGGATTCTACAAGAACCCAACAGCCCTTCTTAGGGCTACAATAACGTTATACTTTTTTTTTTTTATTTGCTTGTGGCTGGGCTTGCTGGACTAGTAGTGCAGCTAGTACCATACTGTGAGGAATTTGCTGGGAGACCTGCGACCGTTGTGTTTAGCTCTTAGTGACACACATATCCACCTCAAACACCAAAGTGGGACAATTTATTAGGGGTTTGAATAGAATTAGGCAGAGTTGCTGATAATTTTTTTTTTTACCTTATTCATTTTATAGCTCAAACTCATCTTGCAAAGCACAAAACTAGTTGTGTGCTGTCAGTGTAGGTTAGAAACTAGCCATAGCAATAGGATAGCATTGTTTGTTAAAAAAAATAAAAAACTAAAAAAAAATAAACACAAAGTTTACAATTTAATTTGGAAAATGTTTAACCCGAGGCTAGGGGTAGAGGACGAGGGCGTGGACGTGGGCGTCCAACTACTGCAGGGGTCAGAGGCCATGGTCCTGGGCGGGGTGAGACACCACCTGCTGATGAGGGAGCAGGGGAACGCCGCAGAGCTACACTCCCTAGGTTCATCATGTCTCAAGTTACTGGGACTCGTGGTAGAGCACTGTTGAGGCCAGAACAGTGCGAAGAGGTGATGTCGTGGATTGCGGACAATGCTTCTAGCCATTTGTCCACCAGTCAGTCTTCCACGCAGTCCACCCATGTCACCGAAATCAGCACTCCTCCAGCTCCTCCACCTCAGCCTCCTTCCCCCCAGTCTGCCCCCTCCCAGCAAAATTTGGCATTTGAACCGGCATACTCTGAGGAACTGTTTTCTGGACCCTTCCCACTGTCACAAACCACTTGTCCGGTTGCTGCTGAGCTATTTTCCGATGCCCAGGTTTTCCACCGGTCGCAGTCTGTGGGTGATGATGACATTATTGACGTAGTGGAAGAAGTGTGTAAAGAGGTGTCGGACGATGAGGAGACACGGTTGTCAGACAGTGGTGAAGTTGTTGTCAGGGCAGGAAGTCCGAGGGGGGAGCAGACTGAGGGATCGGAGGATGATGAGGTGACAGACCCAAGCTGGGTTGATAGGCCGGGTGAACACAGTGCTTCTGAGACGGAAGCGAGTCCTATAGCAGAACAGATTGGAAGAGGCAGTGGTGGGGCCAGACGGAGAGGCAGGGCCAGAGCTGGTGCATCAGCGCCAAATGTTGCCCGTAGTCAAGCTCCCGTGGCGAGGGCTAGATTTTCAGAAGTCTGGAGGTTCTTTAAAGAAACACCGGATGACCGACGGACTGTGGTGTGCAACCTTTGCCAAACCAGGATCAGCAGGGGTTCCACCACTACTAGCTTAACTACCACCAGTATGCGCAGGCATATGAATGCTAAACACCCCACTCAATGGCACCAAGCCCGTTCACCTCCGGCCGGGCACACCACTGCTCCTTCCCCTGTGTCATCTGCTAGTCAGCCCCCTGCCCAGGACCCCGGCCCAAACACCTCCCGTGCGAAAACCCCATCTTCGCCTCCACGATCCTCCACAGCATCCACCAGCGTTCAGCTCTCCATACCCCAGACGCTGGAGCGCAAAAGGAGGTATAGCGCAACCCACCCACACGCTCAAGCCCTCAACCTCCACATCTCCAAGTTGCTTAGCCTGGAGATGCTGCCCTATAGGCTGTTAGAGACCGAGGCCTTTCAAAACCTTTTCCTGATGTGCCGTCCCAGCCCTGCACAAGCACGTGTCAGAGAACATCCTCCGTGCCCTGACCAACGCCGTTTCTGACAAGGTCCACCTGACCACGGACACGTGGACGAGTGCTGCCGGGCAGGGCAACTATATATCGCTGACGGCACATTGGGTTAACTTGGTGGAGGCTGGGACCGAGTCTGACCCTGGGGCTCGTCATATACTGCCGACGCCGAGGATTGCGGGGCCTACCTCGGTCCAGGTCTCCAAGGCCTACTATGCCTCCTCCTCCTCCCACCCCTCCTCCACCTCCTCCTCCGAATTACCATCCGTGGACATGGCGCCATCAGTCGGTAGCTCTAGGCACAGCAGCAGTGCCATCGCTAAGCGACAGCAGGCGGTGCTCAAACTGCTGAGCCTAGGCGATAAAAGGCACACCGAGTTATTACAGGGCATCACGGCGCAGACTGATCTGTGGCTGGCACCGCTGAACCTGAAGCCAGGCATGGTTGTGTGTGACAACGGCCGTAACCTGGTGGCAGCTCTACAACTCGGCAGACTGACACATGCACCATGCCTGGCCCATGTGTTAAATCTCATAGTTCAGCGTTTCCTCAAGACATACCCCAATCTGTCTGATTTGCTCACGAAGGTGCGCCGCATCTGGGCGCATTTCAGGAAGTCCAGCACAGATGCTGCCACTCTCAGCGCAGGCAGCACCA
This sequence comes from Engystomops pustulosus, assembly GCA_019512145.1. Classification (NCBI taxonomy): domain Eukaryota; kingdom Metazoa; phylum Chordata; class Amphibia; order Anura; family Leptodactylidae; genus Engystomops; species Engystomops pustulosus. The sequence continues at coordinate 104,649 of WNYA01000856.1, forward strand.
CCTCCAACTACCCGCTCACCGACTGTTGTGCGACGTGCCCACGAGGTGGAATTCAACACTGACCATGTTATCCAGAGTTTACCAGCAGCACAGAGCGATTGTAGACTGCCAGATGTCAACTTCCACCAGAACTGGTAGTCAGGTCAGTCAGCTTCCTCAAGTCTACAATGAGGAGTGGACGTGGATGTCTGATATCTGTCAGGTGCTGAGTAACTTTGAGGAGTCAACACAGATGGTAAGTGGTGATGCCGCCATCATCAGCCTCACCATCCCGCTGCTTGGCCTGTTGAAAAACTCTCTGGTCAGCATGAAGTCGGAAGCTTTGTGCTCGTCACAAGAGACGGGGGAAGAAGATTCCCTTGTTGATAGCCAAAGCACCCTTAGGTCTGTTTCTCAGCGCATATCAGAGGAGGTGGAGGAGGATGAGGAGGAAGAGGGGAGAATGTTGGCGAGACAGAAGAGGGGACCATTGTTCAGTCCTTCACTGTTCAGCGTGTATGGGCAGAAGAAGAGGAGTTGGAGGAGGAGGAAGTGGACAGTCAGGCCAGTGAGGGGAGTGAATTCTTGCGCGTTGGGACTCTGGCGCATATGGCAGATTTCATGCTAAGCTGCCTATCCCGTGACCCTCGCGTTCAAAGAATTTATTCCAGCACCGATTACTGGGTATTCACTCTCCTGGACCCACAGTACAAGCAAAATCTTTCCACTCTCATCCCTGGAGAGGAAAGGAGTGTGAGAATGCATGAATACCAGCAGGCCCTGGTGCACAAGCTAAAACAGTATTTCCCTTCTGACAGCGCTAGCGGCAGAGTGCGTACTTCTGCGGGACAAGTAGCGAGGGAGAGTAGGCGAGCAGGCAGCTTGTCCAGCACTGGCAGGGGTACGCTTTACAAGGCCTTTGCCAGTTTTATGTCACCCCAGCAAGACACTGTCACCTGTCCCCGGTCTCGGCAGAGTAGGGCTGATCTTTACAGAAAGATGGTGAGGGAGTACGTAGCTGACCATACCATCGTCCTAAATGATCACACAGCTCCTACAACTACTGGGTTTCAAAGCGGACATGTGCACGAACTGGCGCTGTACGCCTGGAGGTTCTTGCCTGGCCAGCCGCTAGCGTGTTGTCCGAGCGGGTTTTCAGTGCAGCTGTGGCATCATCACCGATAGCGTACACGCCTGTCGACTGACAGCGCTGACAGGTGACGCTTATCAAGATGAATAAAGCCTGGATTTCTCCGCATTTCCATTCTCCACCAGGTGAAGAAGCTGAACCTGAATATTGTATGCACTCCTCCCTCCTCATTGTCCTCCTTCTCCTCCTCTTTGTACACTAAAGCAGAGGAAACTGGCTATTTTCTTGCCAGGGCCAACTGGCTCTGGCTATAGTACTCTATGTATTTAATTTTCTGGAAGGCCAACTACCCTGTCCTCGTTTTAAACAATTTTTGGAGTGCCGTATACAGGCATCAATCTATGTAATTTTTTCTGGAGGACCAGCTACCTGCTCCTCTGGTTTGAAAACTTTTTTGGACTGCCACATACAGGCACTCAATCTATGTAATTTTCGGGGACCAGCTACCTGCTCTCTGGTTTGAAAACTTTTGTGGACTGCCACATACAGGCACTATCCAAATAAATTGTCTCCATAGCGACCTCAACACGTCGTCTTTTTAGCTGCCTTCACACGTTGTCTCATTGCTACCTCCACACGTCATCGCCATAGCTGCCCCAAAGTAGTCCATATAGCTGCCTCCATACATGGTCCCCTTATTAAACGAGCTGTGTCAGGCAGAATTTTGGATTGTTTTCATGGCTTCATGTTAACTTTGTCGCCACCTGCTGTGTAATCCACAAAATATACTGGCAAACTTTATCATTTACCAATATTATCAGCGCTTCTTGCGCATCTGTTTACATTCCCCTCACCCGCCATATCCTAAACTTATAAGAACGCTACTACACTTGATCTTATACAAAAGGTTCTTAGAAGTGCTGTTTGGGGAGTAGCCTAGAGACAGGGCTTGGATTGGCGAAAGCTCGCCTGGCTGCGGAGCGCCAGCTCCATCTCAAGATCCAACTAACATAGTTTTAACTGCAGCACCTTTATCTACTACTAGTTCACTGCCTCCATACATGGTCCCCTTATCAAACGAGCTGTGTTGGGCAGAATTTTGGGTGTTTTCATGGCTTCCACATCAAATTGAACTTTGTCGCAACCCTGCTGTGTAATCCACAAAATATACTGGCAAACTTTTATCATTTACCATATTATTTCAGCGCTTTTTGAGCACCTGTTCACATTCCCCTCAACCGCCATATCCTAAACTTATAAGAACCTACTACACTTGATCTATACAAAAGGTTCTTAGAAGTGCTGTTTGGGGAGTAGCCTAGAGACAGGGGCTTGGATTGTCGAAAGCTCGCCTGGCAGCGGAGCGCCAGCTCCATCTCAAGATCCAACTACAACATAGTTTTAACTGCAGCACCTTTAATCTACACTAGTTCACTGCCTCATACAAGTCCCCTTATCAAACGAGCTGTGTGGCAGATATTTTCAGGTGTTTCACCAGATACATAGTGGAAAGGGCCCATCTGTTGCCGCCATGCTGGAGACCTGAAGTTGCAATCATGCAGCGCAATATGGATGCCCCATAACTGTCGCTCTTAATCATGGAAACCATTTCCGTAAAAACAATTAAAATAGAACCACTATGCTATTCATTATTCCTAGGTGAAATATTCAACGACCCGTGCCTGCTTTGAAAATTGTAATTTTTTCAAAGTAAACGCTTCTGGCCCCAGGCCCATTTGGGTGGGAGGAGCCGAGGACAGCTGGCAGGGGTACGCTTTACAAGGCCTTTGCCAGTTTTATGTCACCAAAGCAAGACACTGTCACCTGTCCCCGGTCTCGGCAGAGTAGGGCTGATCTTTACAGAAAGATGGTGAGGGAGTACGTAGCTGACCATACCATCATCCTAAATGATCACACAGCTCCCTACAACTACTGGGTTTCAAAGCTGGACATGTGGCCCGAACTGGCGCTGTGCGCCTTGGAGGTTCTTGCCTGCCCTGCCAAGATCCAACTAACATAGTTTTAACTGCTGCACCTTTAATCTACTACTACCTTATTGCCTCCATACATCGGACATGTGGCACGAACTGGCGCTGTACGCCTTGGAGGTTCTTGCCTGGCCAGCCGCTAGCGTGTTGTCCGAGCGGGTTTTCAGTGCAGCTGGTGGCATCATCACCGATAAGCGTACACGCCTGTCGACTGACAGCGCTGACAGGCTGACGCTTATCAAGATGAATAAAGCCTGGATTTCTCCGCATTTCCATTCTCCACCAGGTGAAAGAAGCTGAACCTGAATATTGTATGCACTCCTCCTCCTCATTGTCCTCCTTCTCCTCCTCTTTGTACACTAAAGCAGAGGAAACTGGCTATTTTCTTGCCAGGGCCAACTGGCTCTGGCTATAGTACTCTATGTATTTAATTTTTCTGGAAGGCCAACTACCCTGTCCTCTGTTTTAAACAATTTTTGGGAGTGCCGTATACAGGCACTCAATCTATGTAATTTTTCTGGAGGACCAGCTACCTGCTCCTCTGGTTTGAAAACTTTTTTGGACTGCCACATACAGGCACTCAATCTATGTAATTTTTCTGGAGGACCAGCTACCTGCTCCTCTGGTTTGAAAACTTTTGTGGACTGCCACATACAGGCACTATCCAAATTAAATTGTCTCCATAGCAGCCTCCACACGTCGTCTTTTTAGCTGCCTTCACACGTTGTCTCCATTGCTACCTCCACACGTCATCGCCATAGCTGCCTCCAAAAGTAGTCCATATAGCTGCCTCCATACATGGTCCCCTTATTAAACGAGCTGTGTCAGGCAGAATTTTGGATTGTTTTCATGGCTTCCATGTTAACTTTGTCGCCACCCTGCTGTGTAATCCACAAAATATACTGGCAAACTTTTATCATTTACCAATATTATTTCAGCGCTTCTTGCGCATCTGTTTACATTCCCCTCACCCGCCATATCCTAAACTTATAAGAACGCTACTACACTTGATCTTATACAAAAGGTTCTTAGAAGTGCTGTTTGGGGAGTAGCCTAGAGACAGGGGCTGGATTG
>WNYA01000857.1:0-49374 GCA_019512145.1 Engystomops pustulosus
GGGTGGTCTGGGGTCTCTTGTACAGGAAGGGGTGGTCTGGGGTCTCTATACATGAACGACTGGCCTTGGGGCTTTACATAGAAAGCAATGGTTGGGTATTTGTATGCAGCAGGGACTGGTCTGGGGTCTCTGTATATGAGGGTTTCGGAATTGAAATCGGGAAAGTCTATTCTGGGATCTGTATATGAAGGGGGTTTGGGTCAGTAAATGGGGGGAGGGCTGCATTATGATCTGTGTACAGGGTGGGTGGACTGGTCGGAGGTTTGTTTATGGAGGGACTGGTTTGTAGAGGGGCATCTGTCACATGGACAGTGCAGGGGCTTTATATGGGGGTCCAGTCCTGGGTATCTGTATACAGAGGGGGAATCTGTAAATAGGGGTCCCTTCTAGTCCAGCTTATTTTCTAATGGTCAGGCAGGTCTGGTCTGACCCAGTCTGTATTTTAGGACATCAGCTGTGGGACGGAGGGTCTGCTCAATGAGGGGGGGGGGGGGGATGTCTGCCTTACAATGTGACTATAAATAACAAGAAAGTGTCTATTCACTGCCTATAAGAGAACCTGGAAACATTTCACAGGTGTTTTTCATAGAGAATCATCGGCGACACTTTCATAAATCTCCCCCTTGGCGCGCACAACCAAAAGTTGCTGTAAAAATTTATATTTTGATGCAAATTTCTACATGTAGTGAGACCTTAGTGCCACCAGGTGGCGCAGTAGTAACAGATGAACAGGGATCCGCAGCTCCGCAAAGTTCTGAAACTTTTGAGGGTTTTTGAAACTTGTTGTATTAAGTTGTGTCCTCCTGTTACATGTGACTTAAAGGGGGTTTGCCCATGAAAGAAACTTCTCATATTTCAACCCCCTGTGATATTTACACAATAAAGATCATTTTTAACCCCTTACTTTACAATGTTACTCATTGTTATTGCTGTTTAAGCTTCTATCACTCAATGATTGGTCAGTGTAATATTCCAGGGTGTGAGCGAGGACTCTCTAAGCAGACACTTCATGATTCCTCTGTGTTATGAGATGCTGTGTGCTGACAATGTGTTTAGATTATCAGGGTACAGGGTTTATATACCCTTTTATTTACCTTCTGAACTAGTATCTGACACATAGAAGAAAGACAGAACAGACAGATCAGATTTACGGCCGTTTCCAAGGACAACCAAATTTGTATACACCAGGGCAGATAGAGACAGGTTGGACTTATAATTGTGAAATGCTTTATTTTTGTTAACAAGAGTAAATTATAGAATGGGGGTCATTTATCTTTATTTTTCTTCCTTTTTTCTGCCTTTTTTGAGACTTTTATTTTGACACATTGCTATTTTTGTGCCTGTTTGGGAACTTTTTGAAATGTGCACTGAAGTCCGCCAGACTTATCGGACTTATGTGTCATTTAGACACATTGGGGGTCATTTACTAAGGGCCCGATTCGCGTTTTCCCGATGTATTACCCAAATATTTCCGATTTGCACCGATTTCTCCTGAATTGCTCCGGGATTTTGGCGCACGCGATCGGATTGTGGCTCATCAGCGCTGGCATGCACGCGCGGAAAAATGGGGGGGGGGCGTGGCCGAATGAAAACCCGACGGATTCGGTAAAACCGCCGCATTTTTTTAAAAAAAAGTGTCGCAAGACTTGCACTTACCTTCACCGGGAATAGGCCGGTGAACTTGAGTGCATTTCGGCGGACTACAGCGCAGCAGCGCCACCTGGTGGAAGTCAGAGGAACTGCTTTAGTGAATCCCGGCCGGACCCGAATCCACCACAGAGAATGCACCGCTGGATCGCGAATGGACCTGGTAAGTAAATCTGTCCAATTTATCTTCTCTTCCAGATCTTCTAAATGTCGCCAATTACTTTTATCTTTTCAGATTGTCCAAAATTTGCAACATTTTTTTGTGCGCGTAAAAAACTCCAGACAAAGCCTTACTTAAGGAAAACTTAGAAAATGGAAGGAAGTGACTTGAGACATTTCTTTGACATTTTTAAGACATTTGTAACAAAAGAGATCTGGAAAAAAAAACATTTAACACAAAGAAAAAGTGAGATTGATAAAGTCCAAAGTAGTAGACGGAAAAAATACAAAAAACAGCCAAATCAAACAGAGATAAGACAAATGACCCCCAATGTGTTACCTGAGTATATTTAAGATTCTTGATTTTGTGGGATCACCCCTTTAATAAATGACTTTTGGTTGTAGCGACACTGATGCAGAAACATATCTTTAATCCTTTAAATGAGTGGTTATGCTCAAAAAACAATTATGAATTGCAGGACCTTGGGAAAGCTGGGTTACATGCTGCTTTCAGTACATAAATTCATTACACGGAGCTTCCTGAATTGTCCAGGCAGGACTAATCATCTGGATGACTCATACACAGCAGTTCGGGGATGGTGCAGTGATTGATTACTTCTGCCTGTCAGGGACAACACAGTGATGACGTATTCTCAGCTTATGCTGGGTAAAAGGAGAAGCCGCGGGTCAGCCACAGTAGAGGCAGAGCCTAATTATCATAATTTTATAATAGGGTTTTCATCAAAACCACTCAGTTCAGGGATTTAACAAGATATATTTCTGCAGCAGGGTAGCTAAAGCATTTTCATGAAGGAGACCATGGATCAAAAGTATAAGAAGATCCCACAGTCCCGGTGCTCGGATCTATGAGTAATGTCCCTGGTTTATCAGGACGGATTTTGTTGGTAGATTTCCTTTAAGATTTCTGCTTGCTCTCAATGAAAAGAATCATATCATTCCCTGCTTGTTCAGTTTCTGTACAGAGTTTGCTCCAGTAAGATCCATACATATATGATCCAAAGGGACACAATTACTTACCCGGTCCTGTTGCGACCCCCGAGGATGAAGTCCGGCGCAATTCAACAAGATCATGCGTCCGATATCCTGCATGTGTCGCTTCCCCGCTGAGGTGCGCCAAAAATCCCAGTTAAATGCGGCGCAAATCAGAAATAGTCGGGCAACCCGATGGAAATGCGGTCCACGGACCCTTAGTAAATGAGCCCCAATGTGTTCCAAACATCTTCTATCACTTATCTGGTAATGACACAGTTCACACATAAAGCTGCAGTCACAATCTCTCAGCACCTCCTCCTGCCTCAGTGTCTGCCTAGTAGTAGCAGTGCATGCTGGGAATGTGACTGTATCCGGTCTGTGAGAATAAACGTCACGATGCAAAAGTCAATAAATGACCGGGAGGGGATACAGATTTGGCGCACGGTGCAGCCTCCTTCTATAAATAGACGTGATGCAATTTGGCAAGAAATTACTATTATCAACTGATTTTATTACCTGCCACAGGAACAACATTGGACGCGGCAGGAGGAGTCCGCTCAGATCTCTGATGATGTCAGAGTCCCACTTTTGGATCAGCTCTGTATCGGTGCCGAACTGGCATCGGGAGTCGCGGGGTGTCGGCGGTAATCTACCACTGACATCCCCGAGTAACACCCACGGTCAGAGTGGGCTCCAATCAGAGTGGAGTATCTAGAAGCTGATGGGCCCCAGTGCAACGTCTGTGCCAGGCCCCCGACTATAATGTATGGTTTATAGTAATAGTCTTCTCATATGGGAAAGTGACACCATAAGCCACCCCAAACCTCTTGGGCACAGGTGCGATCCCAACCTCTGCACCCCCTAAAGTTACACCCCTGGCTCAGATCGTGGGTGTTTAATCCATTAAATGCTTCGGTCAGTGTGACCGTGGCATTTAACTTGCCTTTGGGGGGTCTTTGCCCCATGATCGGCCCCCCTCGCCGTCTTCCAGAGCTGCCGGCACTGCCTGAAAGAAAGATGGTGTCTCTGACATGTGCATGTGCGTAGGCTGACACTGCTAATACCCTGCAATACATCAGTATTATACATCAGTATTGCAGGGCATTTTCATGAACAGTCAATCAGATGATTGTTCATGTCCCATGGTGGAGACAGTAAAAAAGTTAAAAAAAAACAAAAAAACAATAATAATTCAATAAAAAATAAATTAATAAATCAATAAAAATGCCCAAAAGCCCCAAAGCATAAAAGAGACATATAACACAAAAAAAGGACAATCATAACAAACAAAACCCCAAACCATATTATAGAATCACCGTGTTGCCATAACAATTCCTTGGAATAAAAGTGTAAATAATAATTTTAACCCACACGATAAAATGCTGTAAAAAAAAAACGGAAAACCCGCCAAAAATTATGAGTTTTACCTATTAATTCCCACAAAAAAATGCATTTACAAACTTAAACATACGTTACTCCACCAATGATACTGGTTGCAAAGACTGACATTGGGCCGCAAAAAAACAAAGCCATCACACCATCTTTCATAGCCAAAAAAATAACAGTTATGCCACGTGGAAGACGGGCAAATACAAACATGATAGAGTTTCCCCCACATTAGGGTTTTATTTTCAAATTTATTAAAAAAATAAGAAAAATTTCAATGTCTGGTATTCCCGTAATGTTATCGGGACCCATAAGAATAAAGATAAACAGGATTATTAGGCTATAACTGTGAAACCAAAAAAAAAATAATCCGGACAGAATTGATGCGTTTACATCTGCCCTCAAAAAAAAAAGTTCCTAATTTTCCAACAAATAGGTGATACAACCCCAAAATGGGTAATAACACTGGAAAAAGCATCTCATCCCGCAAAAACACTGCGTCACAATGGCCCCAAAACGAAAAAAAAAAAAAACCGAAAATGTTTATAGGCCTACAAAAAAGTGGCCAATGAGAAAACTAAAATGTCCTGGCAGCTGCCAGGGCGCTCCTTCCATTCTGAGCCTGCTGTGCGCCAAAAAAAGTAACCGGCCATGTGGGGGGGGCTTGTACTCAGAGCAAAATTAAGAAACACACTGGGGTATTCTAAGGGCACCGAGTCGAGTTTTACCGACGTGTTTACCCCGAATATTTCCGATTTAAGCCATATTGTACCTGAATATTGGCCCGGTGGAGGATTTTGGCGCATGCGATCGGATTGTGGCACATCGGCGGGGGTTGGCATGCACCGCGACGAAATCGGGGGCGTGGGCCCGAAACGAAAACCCCGACGGGATTCGGAAAAAACCTCCGCATTTAAAAACGGAAAAATGCTGTCGCTCGGGACGGCTTCCTGCTATTCAGCAGGCCTCGGTGGAATTCGGCGCGTTCAGATGCTTTTTCAACGCAGCAGCGCACACATGATGGGTGGGATGGCGCGAGGAACTACCTTATTAAATCCCGGCCGCCGGACCCGAATCAAGAGCAGGAGGGAGAAACGCGATCCGCTGGATCGCGAATGGACCGGGTGTAAGTAAAAGGTAGGTCGTAAGTAAATCTGCACACTGTATGGTGGTTTTTCTTTTGAACCTTTGGCAAGGTGTAAATTTAGGGGGACTACCATGAACGTATATAAACCGACCCAAAATTGGACCCTTCTAATAAATTTTCACTCCATTTTTTATCCCATTACATATGAATGCGATGAAAAAAATGGGTTGGTTATATAGGGGGGGTTTTTTAATTGCTAAAATATTTGTAAAATTTCATTCAAAAACAGTTTAATATCCCCTGCCAAAATAGTCAATCTGAAAATACGGAAAATCGTGTTTTTATTCGGATTTATAGCCGGCTGACATCAAAATATTATCAGACCTTTCAAAAATATGAAAAAATGTAAAGTAGGGACAAATGGGAAATGTTATGTATTCGGCAATTTTTAGGGTGGGTAAATCGTCTGCCTGAAAAACACGATGATTTCGAATTTCAAAAAATTTTGAAAAAATTAATAATTTTTCCATTTTTTTTTTTAAATAAATGCAAAAAAACTTATCAGCCACAAAAATTTAACAACTAAAATGAAATGCACAGCATGTGAGGAAAACCCACAGTCTCAGATCGCTTTGATAAGTAACACAGTGTTCAAAAGTTATAACCATAAAAGCACGGCAGGTCAGAAATCCCAAAAACTGGGGCTGAGGCTTTAAGCGACAAAATGGGCGCGTCCTTAAAGGGGTTAATAAACTGAAAAAAAAAAAACAAGTCACCCACCTACAAGTATATGCATAAATATACATAATGTACTTTAAAAAAACCCACTCCCTCTAATAAGAGACCCCCCCCACACAACAATAAAAATTCAAACCCCCATTTTTTTGCTTTTTTGCAAAACACAGACTACACCAAATTATGCAAAAACCTCGATTCCATTACCGTAACACTGGGGTCCTTAACGCCCAGATGAGTTGAGTACATTAAAGGAAATTTTAAAAAATGAATCCCCACCACCATCAACCCCCTCCAAAACCTAACCACGATCCTCAAAACCACACGGTATACAATATTACAAATACTTTACAAAAAACATTGACATCAAAGAAACCAAATACATAACATAAAAAACATAAAAAAATTCAATCGTTAAAATAATTAAAATGATAAAAAGCCAGGTCGGGGGCTGGCAAGTCCAAATCAATTCATACATGGCCCAAAACACAAACAAAAAAACTACAGTGCAGGATCAAGACCAACCACAGGGGAGAGGAGATGACAGCCTAAGGGACACTAAAGGTGAGAAAACCCCCTCCAAAGGAGAGAGGGGCCCCTCCCCGTGCCCAATGCCTCTCATACTCCAGAGAGCGCAACTTACCACGGGGGGAGAGGCAGAATTAAAGGAAACAACTAAGGAGAGAGGCACTCCCTGTGGCCCAAGCCTCTCAGAACTCCAGAGAGCGACACCTTCACCAGGAGGGGGAGACGGACACAGGACTAAGGAAAGCACGAAGGAGAGAGGCCCATTCCCCCGTTTTGCCAGCCGTAATAATCCAGAGAAGAGCGCCCTTTTCACAGGAGGGGAGACGGGAACAGGACTAAGGGACACTAAGGAGAGAGGGCCCCTCCCGTTGCCCAGCCTTCTCCATAACTCCAGAGGAGCGCACCTTCAACAGGAGGGGAGGGGAACAGAGCCTCCCCTCCCCTCCCCCCAAGGGACACTAAGGAGAGAGGCCCTCCCCGTGCCCAGCCTCTAATACTCCAGAAGACGCGCACCTTCACCAGGAGGGAGAGGGACAAGACTAAAGGGACACTAAGGAGAGAGGCCCTCCCCGTGCCCCAAAGCCTTCTCATTACTCCAGATGAGCGCACCTTTCCACCAGGAGGGGAGAGGGAAAGACTAAGGGGGGGGACACTAAGGAGACGAGGCCTCCCCGTTGGGCCCAGCCTCTCATTTACTCAGAGGAGCGAACCTTCAACCAGGAGGGAGAGGACCAGGACTAAGGGACACTAAGGGAGAGGCCCTCCCCGTTGGTTGCCCACCTCTCTACTCCAGAGAGGATCGCACCTTCACCAGGGTCAACCAGAATGTTCCCTAACCACCTCATCCAACGGGGGAGGGAGGATTTTACGTGCGTCGAAAGAAATAAGGGCACCGTGCGTTCCACGTGTGGTTTTACTGGGACACTAGGGACTGACTAGGGATAAACCCAGGGAATCTGAATGCTCCATAGCCCACTCTCCGCATAGGAGGGACCGGCCAACACGGGCCCAAATGGATTGAAGCGACCACCCGGTTTGTACACCTCTGGTTAAAGGGGCCAAGAAGCAGGGAAGTGGTCCATTGCTCTCCAGCAGGCCACGCACTCCTCCCGGGGACAACCCCTTTCTCAGAAGCTCCTACACTTAGATTGTCCCTTCAAACACAGCTTCCATGGAAGCAGCGCCAAAAGTCACGTCCCCAAACTTCAAGGTATTCCTGATGGAATTCAAAAGACCTAAACCCACCCCCAAGATTTTCCGGACTTGGGGCAATACCTGAGGGCCAGCGGCTCTGGAACGGGCAAAACAGAAACCTTCGTGTCAAAGAGTCCTGACACGGGTTCTGATCTCCAAACATTCCCAGACCCCACCAGCGAAATCGCTAAATCCTGTATTATAATCCAGAGCTGGACTCACTGCTGATGGAGCTTCTCCAAGTATCTCGCCAAACAGTGTGATAAGAAAAATGAAAGTAAAAATATGAGTAGGGACCAAAAAAGTATTTTCCATTAATGACAAGTATATAACATAATAAAAATAAAATAATCAAGAAATCACAAGTATTCATATAAACAAAGCTTTCCTCTTCCAAAAAAAACTATAGTATATAAGTAATATATTACTGTATAGAAAGATGCAGTGCTAAAAATCTCCAGTTTTTATGTTTTCAATTTAAAATTTTATACATAAATTTATAGTTTTAAATATGGTATGTTTTGACCTTTTCACACAAAGGTAACTGTTAGAAGTAATTATTAAAAAATTTCATTGTAACAATACGTGGGTGTTTTATCTTACCAAGAAGGACTTTAAGGGGTTTTCCAGTTTATAGTCTCTTTCGGGACCGTTAGTAGAGGGAGCTAAATTGGCTAGTTGGAACTTTTGGGAGATGTAGAGGTCCATACTACGAATGTTTAACTTATTACATAATGGGGCAAGATTTATGGAACCCGGTCCAGTCGCGATCCAGCGCCGCCGTTCTCCGGCGCTGATCCGTGTTTCTGCCCCGGGATTCATAAGAGTCATGCGCCGCCCGATTGTCCAGCAGGGGGTTGTCGCTGCTGCGCCGAGGTCCGCCCGGAGTTCACCTTCTCAGCTTCCCGGGGCATGTAGTGCTGATCTTGCAAGAACAATTTTTTTTTTAATGCGAAAAGTTTTCCGAATCCGTGTTGGGTTTCCATTGGGGCCACGCCCCCGATTTGTCGGTGAAAGCCGGCGCCGATGCGTCAACAAATTCTGATCGCGTGTGCAACAAATAATGGGGGCAATTTAGGAAAACGAAACATTCGTAAACCCAACGAAAAATGCGCGATTGGGACCCTTAGCTATTAAATGAGGCCCAAGTTTTTCCTGCAGCACCAGTAGAGGGAAAGCTGAGGCAATATTTCTGATTAATGCCAGGTCCAAGCCACAGTTACAGAATCCAGGGATAGGTAAAGGCTTTCCAAAAACAGGTAGTAGTTACGCTGGATTTTCATCCCAGAGATACGTAAGGCTTTTGAATGAATTTATAATTTTACAATAATATTATATTTGTAGTATGTACGTCTCCCAACCATCGCATCCTTAGTGTAACCACAGTTTATTATAATCCATGACGATAAATTTATCAAACTTAAAGCGCCACAATGTGAGACGTTAAAGAAATGTTATGTTTATTAGCCATTTAGTAGTTCTAGAATTTTCCAGACGGGATTTTTGTAAGGTTTCCATAAAACCCATTTCTAGAAGTGTATGGAAAAGTTTCTTGAAACGGCCATAGAAATTCTTGGAATGTCAGTGGAGTTTCCTATGGCCACTCCAAAAATCTAGTAAAAATGGAAAAACGGGGAAAAAACTGAAAGGGGTTGATATTTATAATCTGTCCTTTTTCAGGTCTAAGGTTCTGTACCAGTCATTGCTAATTGCCGCTGATGGTCTCTAAAGTTCGTCTGTTAGCAGTTCCACCACTAGGGGGGAGCATCACTGCATGTATAAGTTTCTCGAGTTTGAAGGTCCTCACAAATATTATGCAGTAGTTATAAAAATTTTAGCTCCCCCGGTGGTGAGTGCAGGAAACAACACTAAGACTTTGCTATGATCCATATATTTTAAGCTTGGCGGCAGCGGGAGTCCATGGCAAATGGAGACCCAAACATGACCAAACCAAAGCTTTGATCAAAACCCAAATAATGGCCCGGAGGAACACCCATGTTCAGTGACTTGGACAACCACCATCGAGTCCTCCCAGAGTTGCCAGTCAGGGCGGCAAACAGTGACAGGAACGTATGTACAAGGGAGAGAAGACTGTGCCACCAGCAGACGGGGGGGGACCAGGGCGGGGATACTGGGATGAGGTCCAACCCCTGCTACACTGCTCCAAATACTCCGCGTTGAGGGGGAACATTCACTTCAGGGAAGGGGACTCTAAGATCCTCCGGTCCAGGCTCTGCTCCATGGAGGAGCGAAGAAGAAAAATGAGGGATAGAGGAAGGGCAACAAAGATAGAATAGATAGATAGATTAGATAGATTAGATGATAAGATATGGAGATAGATAGATATAAGAAGATAGATAATAGATGAAGATAAGATAGATAGATAGATAGCTAGATGATAATATGAGAATAGCTAGAAGATAGGAGAATAGGAGAGATGGATAGATAGATAGATAGCTAGATGATAGATAGATAGATTTAGATAGATAGAATAAGATAGATAGGAAGCATAGATAGATGGATAGATCGATAGATGAAGATAGATAGTAGTAGATATAGATCGATAGGAGAGAGATATAGATGGATAGAATAGAACGATGGATAGATCGATAGAAGATAGATAGATAGATAGATGATAGGATAGACAGACAGTAGATAGACTAGACAGACAGGGGAACAAGACAGGACAGGAAAGATAAGATAGGCATAGATAGATAGATAGATAGATAGTCATTTAGATAGATATGACGATAGATAGATAGGAGTAGATAGGAGATAGATATGAGATCGAATGTAGATAAAAAAAGAGAGATAGAGAGATAGAGGATTAGAGAGATAATATGAGATAGAAGATTAGATAGATTTAGATAGATAGATAAGAATATGAGATAGATAGATAGGATAGATAGATAGAAAGGAGATAAGATAGATATTATCGATAAATAGATATGAGATGAGACTAGATAAGATAGATAGATAGATATGAGAAGATAGAATAGATAGATAGATTAGATAGATTTTTTAGATATGGAGATAGATTAGATAGATAGATATGAGAATAGATTAGATAGATATGAGATAGATAGATAGATTATAGATAGATTAGATAGATAGATAGATAGATAGATAGATAGATACGATAGATAGTAGGTTCGATAGATATGAGATAGATAGAGAAGAGAGGAGATAGATGATAGCATAAGAAGATACGCATAGTTATAGATAGATAGTTGTAGATCGATAGATAGTATGAGATTAGATAGATAGGAGATAGAAGATAAGATTTAGATAGATAGCTGAGATAGATATTAGATAGAATAGATAGATAGGAGATAGATAGATAGATAGATAGATTAGATAGATAGATAGATAGATAGATAGATAGATTAGAAGATAGATAGGTAGATAGCATAGGAGATGATAGAGATAGATAGATGATGGATAGATGAATTATATAGATAGCAGTAAATTATACACATTTCATTTGTTACTATATTTGTGCACATTATCATCTTGCAGAACTTCTCTCCGTTTCCTGATTTCTCACTTTCTTCCTGTTTTCTTGCTCTTTTTCCTTCTTATAATTTTTCCATTGACTTTTTTTCTTTCTTTCTAACAAGAGTGTGTAGTCTATAAATCAATAGTTGGTCAGAGGAGGCGTCCAATCAGAGGGCTGCGGGGGGCCGGTGCTGTAGACATCCCCTCGCAGGCGCACATGCCAGCCATCAGCTTGCTGGCCACCAAGGCGACGGGAGAGAAGAATTTATTAGAATTTAAAAGTGCGGACGTAGTGGGTTTGTGAAGCGCGGGCAGGGTGCAGGGGGCTGGCAGAGCTGGAGGTGCCTCATACTCTGGATGTATCGTGCCTGGCTGAGAGCTGGATCCTGCTGTGTGCATTGCTCTCATACATCAGGATGCTAACAGTGAGATGAGACAACCTGGACCCAGCCTACAAGACGTCTCCAACTTTAGGCGCAAAACCTGGGTGCAAAGTTGGCAAAATCGACGCTACATCTTTTGGGCGCAGGGTGTATCCAATTCTCAGAAGAGCAAAGAATGACTTTAACTCCTGCATGGGACCTGGAAACAGGAACGACTCGCCCCGGGGTCACAGTCTGAGATAACGGTAATGACTGATCTCTACTATTCCGTCTTACAGATGAAGCTGAAAGCAGAGCTGAATTTTCACTTGAACACACATGTAACTCTCTTCCGTTGTTATGGCTGTTCCGTTTTACAAAAGACTGACATTTACATGATTCGTTAACAGATGGACAAACTCTAGCTATGTACATCTGTGCATCTGACTGTCGTGTGACTATAAATTGTTGTGCACGTTTGTCTTTAGGACGCTCACAGCTCAGGTCCAGCCAAATAAAATGTGCTTCTGGGCGAAACAATTTAAAGGACACAAGCTCAGAAATAAGAATCTGGAAGGTCACGATGGAAAAACTACACATTTCCTCTCTTCTACTGGTCAAAAGTGTCTTCCCTTCATCTGGTAAGTGTGACCGAGGCGGGATGGCATCTGTGAGCGAAGCAGATGTAAAAATGTTGAATTGTAGTTGATTGAGTGAAGTAAATAGACAATAAAATAAGTAGATAGAATATGAGCTAGGGATTAATGATAGATGGATAGATAGGACAGATAGATAGATAGAGAGATAGATAGATAGATAGATAGATAGGAGGATAGATAGATAGATAGAATAAGACAGAAGATAGATAGATAGATAGCTAGATAGACTAGATAGGATAGATTGATATAGATAGATAAGATAGATAGTACATATGAGTAGATAGATAGATAGATAAGATAGATAAATTTATGAGATAGATAGATGATAGATAGATAGATAGTAGAGATAGATAGATTAGTAGATACATATGAGATAGATAGATCGAAATATATAGATAGATAGTAGATATGAGATAGCATACTAATAGGATAGATAGAAGATAAATTAGTAGATAGATAGATAGTGAAGATAGATAGATAGATAATAGATAGGATAGATGATTAATATATAGATATGAGATAGATAGGATAGATACAAGATTGTAGCAGAAGCTCACAATCATCCATGGATATTCCCTACAAATAAACTTAATAATAAGACTAATTTTTCAGAGCGTCAAAATCCACCGGAGAAAGTCTCCAGCCTCTACATCAGTTACACATAGGCAGAGTGACTAGGCGTTGAAGACTTGAGGGCGTGGGACCTGTTGCAGTTTGTATGAATATTCCATGCTGGGTGCAGTCTCGTAAAACTGTTTGGTTGGGCAAAAGTTGTCTCGCTCGCAGGTCGCAGGTCTTCTGTTGGGTTGTGGGGAGTCTCGGCCCGGTGGCGCTGCCGTTCGCCGCTCTGCGTTGTGTTGTACTGTGTGTGAGGAGTGGGGTTTTTTTCAGAACATGATGATGTTCCTGGCAAATAATGAGATTTCTTCTTTGGGAATTGTTTGCAAGTTTTGTTCGTAAAGAATGGAAGGAAAGAAAGGACACAAAAAAGAATAAGGGAGAGGGACTCTGCAGAGACACATATAGGAAAGGATAATAATATAGAGAGATGTAAAGAAAAAAACAAAATCCAAACTTATAAATGTGAATCTTAGGGCCGAGAGAGAGATAGATATGAGATAGATGATAGATAGATAAGATAAGATATGAAGATAGATAGATATGAGATATAGGATAATAGCTTGAATAAGATAGATAGGAGGATCGATAGATAGATAGATAGATGATAGGAAGGAGAGAATAGATAGGATAGATAGATAGATATGAGAATAGATAGATATGAGTGAGATAGAAGACTAGGATAAAGATAGATAAGATTAGATAGCTCGATAGCTAGAGGTATGGGATCGATAGATTAGGTAGATAGAAAGATAGATATGAGATAGAGAAGATTAGATAGATTAGATACGATAGATAGAGAGATAGATAGATAGATAGATATGAGGAGATAGGGATAGATAGATATGAGAAGATAGGAGGATAGATAGATAGATAGGATAGATAGATAAGAAGATAGATAGATAGGAGGGATAGATAGATAGGAGTAGGAGATAGATAGATAGATAGATAGATAGATAGGAGATAGATAGATAATTATTAGTATTATGTATTCATTTATAAGGCACCACTAATTCCATGGTGATGTACAATCAATAAATGGTTGATAGTTAGAAAAATATGGGATAGAACAATAATAGATAGATATATTATATGAGGATAGATGATAGATAGATAGATAAAAGATGGATATGAGATAGATAAATGATAGATGGATAATTAGATTATAGATAGATAGATAGATATGAGATAGATAGATAGATTAGATGGATAAGATTAGAGTAGGAGATAGCTGATAGATAGATATGAGATAGATAGATAGAATAGATAGATTAGAAGATAGTTAGGAGATAGATAGATCGATAGTATTGAGGATGGATAGCAGATAGATAAGAATATGAGGGATAGTAGGATAGATAGATTAGATAGATATGAGGATAGATAAGATAGATAGATAGATAGATTAGGAGATAGCTAGAGAGATAGATAGATAGATAGATGGTAGATAGACTAGAAGATGGAGATATGAGATAGATAGATAGATAGAATATGATAGATAGTAGATAGATAGGAGATAGATAGGAGATGATAGAAGATAGAATAGATAGCTAGATAGATAGATAGATATGAGATAGATAGATAGATAGATAGATAGATAGATAGATAGGAGAGAATAGATAGATAGATAGATAGCTAGATAGATTGTAGGATAGAGAGGATAGATAGGAGATTAGAGAGATAGGATAGATAGTCGATAGATAGAGAGATAGAGAGGCAAGATAGATAAGATAAGAATAGATAGATAGATAGATAGATAGGACAGATTACAAATAATATACTGTTTTCTGTTTATTTTATTCTTAAATAGTTAATAGATATTATGTAAATCAACCTAACATGTGTAAAACATCAGTGTTCCCCGTTATTCTTCCGTCGTCTTATTACCAGTAATAGTAAATTATGTAATATACATAGGAATGTTCTCTAATTAATCCCTTGCCCTCGTCTCTCTGCTCCCTGCATATACGGCCTCTGCCCCGGTCCAGGCTGTAGTATAAGGACAATCCTGACTTATGGCGAGACCTTCTATGATTGTATTATGGCTGCGGGGCACCCCAACTCCGCGGTTCTGGACCCAAAAAAACTCAGTCTCATGAATCAGTAGAAACTAATATTGGGTCTGGGGCTTTGGTGGCAGGTGCTGACAGGTGGCCCCATGGACCAAGATAACAATATTACAGTAGAGCTAAGTTCTATGAAGTTTTACAAGGGACTGCAGCTAGTTTATTGAAGCTCAGAGAGAAGAATCCGCGGTACAACATAGGCCAAAAGGAGGTTCACTAAAACATTTCAGCTCTTGCTACAATCTATAGGTGGTCAGAGGTTTTTACAAAGACTGAAACATTCGTTGTACAATGCTATTGACCAGTTAATATATATTGGATCCTATGTAATATATTTATATACTACAGCTTTGTTCAGCTAATTGTCCCTTCTATTGGGGGAAAGCTTCCATCTAATCGCCCTGGCTTTCAGGGGGCAGCATTGGTGGTCGATTTGGCGTAATTTAAGTATGGGGGGTCACGACCAGGATAACAGGGAGGGGACCATGGCACTATATTCGAGAGTCACAAAATCCGGACAACTATCGATCTATGCTATTTAATCGATCATCTTATCAGGGCGAGCAGCGAGCGAGCGAGCGAGGCGAAGAGAGCCAGCGAGCGGCGGGCGAGCAGCGAGGCTGAGCATAGCGAGCGAGCTCTCGAGGCGAGCGGCGAGCAGAGCTAGCGAGGCGATGTCGAGCGAGCGAGCGAGCAGCGAGCGAGCTGGATCAGAGAGAACGAGCGAGCGAACGAGCGACAAGCGAGCGAGCGGCAGAGCGAGCGAGCGAGGCCGACGCGAGGAGCGAGTAGCGGAGAGAGCGAGCGAGGCGAGCGCAGAGGCCGAGCGAGATAAGCGCATACGAGCGAGTCAGAGGAATGAGCGAGTAAATCTAGGTAAGCAGCTAGCGATGCTCCGTAGCTAGCGATCGAGGAATCTATCGAGCGAGCGAGCGAGCTCGAGCGAGTCTAGCAGCCAGCCAGAGATCGATGCGGGCCAGCGAGCGAGCGAGCTATCTAGCGAAGCGAGGAAGGCCATCCAGCCATCCTCTATCTAATCGATGCTAGCTATCGAATCGAGCTCATCTATCTCTCTATCAGCGATCTATCTATATCTTAGTGTAATATGACAGGATTATGAAGTTTATTTAAATTTAGTGGAACGATAGACGGGTATCGGTGATCTGATCTATATCTATTCTATGGAGTTAGGTATTTATGCTATGTATCGGTCCTTGAATCTATTAAAATGCAAGATGCTTAGTTGCAGTACGAAAGGTCAGGTGCCATAGCATGTTACAGATTAGGGGCGTGGGGCAAAAACAGCTATCTATCTGCCTAATAGCGGATCTAGCAATCTCCGAATGAGCTAGCGATCTTCGACTCAGGGCTGATAGATCGAGGAGCGAGCGGCCGACGAGAGAGCGAGCGAAGCGAGCGGCGAGCGAGCGAGCGAGGCGGCCGAGCGAGCGAGCGGCGACGAGCGAGCGCAGGAGCGAGCGAGGCGAGCGAGGCGCCGAGCGATGCGGAGCGCAGAGCGAGCCAGCGAGACTGCCGAAACGCGAGGCTAAGAAAGCGAGGGCGAGCGAGCGAGCGAGCGCAGGGCGAGAGGAGCGAGGCGAGCGAGCGTATCGAGCGAGCGAAAGCGAGGGCCGAGAGAGCGAGAGCAGAGCGCGCGAGTCGAGCGAGGAGCGAGAGCCGAGCAGCAGGCGCATAGCGAGCAGCCGAGCGAGCGAGCGAGCGACGGATATGTCGAGAGCCGAGCGAGCGAGGCGACTAGGCGAGCGATAAGCGAGCGATCGATCGCGAGTTCGATAGAGCGAGGCAGAGCGAGCGAGCGTGCGAGCGAGCGAGAGCGATTCGCGATCGAGCGAGCGAGCAGGCCGAGCGATCGACTAGCGAGCGCCTATTCTAGCTATCTATCGATCTACTATCTAGATATGCTATCTAATCATCTATGCTATCTATCATTCGAGCGATTGAGCGAAGTCTATCTATAGTACTATTTCGCAAATAAATATAACTATTAATATTATCTATCGGACAATATCAGCATTCTAATTGTAATAGGACAAGTATCACCCTTATTATCAAATATCTATTGTGTTTGTATCTTTATCTATCTGATATTCTGCAACTGGCGGACAGGGTCTATAGATCAGCCCAAAGGTATTGGGAGAATAAAGTATTGCTTTCCCTATTATTGTAGTATCCCAGCTTTATGGATGAATCCTTTGGGATAGGCACCCAGATCACCATGTGTCCTTTTCATATTCTTACACTGGAGGATCAAAATTAGAGAACTAAAGGCAGATTTATCTTAGTACGATTCCCTTTTTTTAGTGACGTTTTGTATGAATCACTGATTTTTTTCAGAACAACTCCAATATCCATTGGTGGAAACATTTCTTCTTGGAATTTTTAAGGGGTCAACCAGTCGGAACCTAGGAACAGTTTGTTTTACAACAATTACCCAAATGTAAATTCAACATAAAAACCTTTATTTGGAAAAAAAAAATGTTGGATCTTAAATGAGAGAAAACGCAATTGATTGTATTATGAGAATTATTATAGTGACACTTTTGACGGTTCCCAGCGTTCACCAATCAGTAGGGGAGCGTTGCAGGACATAGACACGGCAGCGGACATTCATGGTCTCAACCACGGCTCGCTGGGATTCTTCCGGTTCTTTTTCAGTTTCCTCTCAGTTCTGGACTGTTGTGTGGGTTTCATGGCCATAAATTGTCATCAAGGATTTCTAGGAGGATTTCTATTGATTGAGATCCAAAAACTGTGGCTGATGAACGTGATGAACAAAAGGAAGAGCCATGTGCTGTGAAGGAGTTTCTGATTCACAGTCTATTCATATTAGCCATGCAGACTGTATGAGAGGTCAACATTCCCCAAACCAGGGAACCAACTTTCTCCACTACCGAAACACTGGACTTTGTTACCACACTTTAGGTTCCAGCTTTCCCCAGTCTCACTGAAAACCATAATGGGGGTCATTAATTAAGGGGCCCGATTCACGTTTTCCCGACGTGTTACCTGGCTAGTTCCGATGCAGCGCTTTCCCCTGGAATGACCCCAGGTTATGGCGCGCGCGATCGGATTGCAGCGCATTGAGTTTGGCATGCGCGCGGACGGAAATCGGGGGGGGTCGTGGCCGAATGGAAAACTGGACAGATCGGAAAAATAAAAAAAACGCCGCATTTTAAACCAAAAAATCTGTGCAGAGCTGGCAACTTACTTCACTAGCCCGGCCTCGCGTGACACTCCATACGCGGTTCAGATGCTTTTCAGCGCGCACCGCAACCTGGTGGACAGCGGAGGAAACTACTAATGAAATCCCGGCATGGACCCGAATCCAGCGCAGGAGGACCGCGCCGCTGGATCGGAATGGGACAGGGTGGGTAAGGAAATCTGCCCAATGGGTCAGATTATTAAGCTGTCTAAAAGTAAGAATAATTCATAGGTGCACATAGCACCAATCACAAGCTGCGAATTGGTGTCATGGGCAAACTAGGAATATTCTGACTTTCAGGACGCTTGATATAAAATCTGCCCCCATGTTTCCCCTCCGATCCAAATAAAATTAAACTTGTTGTGTAAACTAAAATTAAAACTTGGAGGCACTTCTCTATCCACACAAACATGTCCCTCAGGTGAGATGTAGACCTTTGGATCTGTAATGAGAGGTTTGGGACCACTTGCAGAGTGGGCATTCAGGTCCACTACTCTTAAATTTTGTGACAACTGTGTGATGAGATAGATCCTTGCCTGTTTCATTGCTGAAACCAATTACCCATGGAGATTCTCCCACTTATCCTGCTCTCTAACATGTCTTTCTGGGTGACCGGCCTTCGGGAGGGAATTGGATGAGTTGTATGTTGTAATGAGGCAGTATTCTTGAAATCCAAGAATTGAAACTACCACTTCTCTTGATTTGCTCCTTGGACAATCTGCCACTTGGAAATAACATTTTTGCAAGGAAGTGGAAAACTGGAAAGTTAGCGCCAGTGGGACACGGGTTGTCAGAAATTCAGGAATTAGGGGGGAAATGGAGATTAACACCAATTAACTTGCAGGTATTTGAAAAGTGTTATCTCCAGTCCACAAAAAAAACGCCTCATTTCACCTTGTCCTTTTTTTGTACTGGAGGAGTTTCACGTGGAATATAAAAAAATGCCACGTGTGGAGGGTTGGATCCTTATGGGACAAGAGGCACGCATCATACTATATTACATTATTTCTACACTTAGTTTGTATATTATATGTAGATCATTCCATGTAGTGAGCCAATTAACTTGACATGCTTATAGCCAGCCAATACCACATAGTAATGCGAGCTTATTAACATTTACATGTGGAAAAAAAATTCAGCTGATAAGAGTATGGTAATAAATAGTAAATAAGGTTTTAGAAAAAAAACATCAGCCCATCAAGTCAACAACCTTCTGTGGCAGAGAGCTCAATAGGGTCACTGCGCTTACAGTTAAAGAATCCCCAGTCTATGGTGGTGGTAGGAACTTCCTCTGCCTCTGGGTAGAGGATGCCCCCTGTCTATGGTGGATGGTAGAACATCCTCTCCTGTCTAGGTGTTGTAGAAGATGTTCCTGTCTATGGTGATGGTAGAAACCCTCTCCTCTAGGAGTAGAGGATGCCCCCCCTGTTATGGTGATGGTAGATAGAAACTCATAATAGGTGTATAGGATTGTCCACTGTATTTATGTGATGGTAGGAACCTCCTCTCGTCTAGGTGAGAGGGATGACCATGTCTATGGTGATGGTAGAAACCTCCTTCGTCTAGGAGTAGAGATTGCCCCCTGTCTATGGTGATGGTATTATGGCCTCCCCCTCTAGGTGTAGAGGATGCCCCCTGTCTATGGTGATGGTTTGTATGGCACCCCCTAGGTGTAGCGGATGACCCACTGTCTATTGTGCTGGAGAACCTCCCTCTCTCTCGGTGTAGAGGAGCCTCCGTCTAAGGCTGAGGGTTAGAACATCCTCTCCTCTAGGTGTAGAGGATGCACCCTGTTCTATGTGATGGTAGAAAGAAGAAACTCTTCCTCTATGTGTAGGGATTGCCCCTGTCTATGGTGATGGTAGAACCTCCGCTATTAGGTGTGAGGATCCCCTGTCTAAGGTGATGGTTGAAACCTCCTCTCCTAATAGGTGTAGGGGCTGCCCCCTGGTCTATGGTGATGGTTTAGACCGCCTCTCCTCTAGGTGTAGTGATACACCCGGTATCTTGGGTTTTTGATGGTGTAGGAACCTCCTTGTCTAGGTGTAGAGAATGTCCCCTGTATCTATGAGTGATGGTTAGACAACCTCCTTCTCTAAGTGTAGAGGAAGCCCTGTCTAGGGGTCATGGTTAGAACATTCCTCTCCTTAGGTTGGAGAGGACAGCCCCATGTCTATTGGTTGATGGTATCACCTCCTTCTCCTCTAGGTGTATAGGATGCCCCCGGTCTATGGCGATGGTAGAACCTCCTCTCCTCTAGGTGTAGAGGATGTCCCCTGTCTATGGTAATGGTAGAAACCTCCTCTCCTCTAGGTGTAGATGATGCCCCTGTTCTCTGGTGTGTAGAACCTCCTCTTTCTAGGTTAGAGGCTGGATGCCCCCTGTACTATGGTTGATGGGAGAACCAGCTTTTCTCCTCTGGTGTACAGAATGTCCCCTGTCTATGGTGGATGGATAGAACCTCCTATCCTCAGGTTGTAGAGGATGTCCCCTGTCTAGGGGATGGAGAGACCGCCTTCCTCTAGGTTAGAGGATGTCCCTTTCTATGGTTGATGATAGAATCCTCTCTCAGGTGTAGAGGATGACTCCTGTCTATGGTGATGATAGAACCTCCTCTCCTCTAGTGTAGAGGTTGCCCCTGTCTATGTTGAATGGGTAGAAAGTCCTCTCCTCTAAGGTGTTAGAGGATGGCCCCATGTCTAAGTGATGGTAGACCCTCCTCTCCTCTATGTGTAGAGGATGCCCCTGTCTATGGTGATGGTAGAACCTCTCTTCTCTAGGTATAGAGGATGTCCCCTTTCAGGGTGATGGTAGCTAGTAGATAGAACAAGCTTCCTCTAGGTGTACGAATGTCCCCTGTCTTGGTGTGATCGAACCTTCCTTCTCTAGGTGTAGAGATGTCCCCTGTCTATGGTTGATGGTAACCTCTCTCATCTAGGTGTTAGAGGATATCCCCTGTCTGATGCTGATGGTAGAACTTCCGCTTCTAGTAGGTGTAGAGTAGAGGATGTCCACCCCGTATATGGTGATGGTAGAACCTCCTTCCTATAGGTGTAGAGGAGCCCCCCTGTCTATGGTGATGGTTTAGAACCTCCTCTCCTATCGGTGTAGAGGATGCCCCCTGTTCTATGTGATGGTAGAACCTCCTCTCTCTAGGTTGTAGAGCGATGTCCCCTGTCTATGGTGATGGTTAGAACCTCCTCTCCTATAGGGTGGGTAGAGGATGGCCCCTGTTATTTGGTGATGGTAGAACACTCCTCTCCTCTAGGTTGAGAGGAGTACCTGTCTATGTGATGGAGATACCTTCCTCTACTCTGATGGGGCAGAGGATGCACCCTGTCTATGGTGATGGCAGAACCTCCTATCCTTAGGTGTAGAGGATGCCCCCCTGTCTATGGTGATGGTTAGAACCTCTATTCTCTAGGTGTTAGAGCTGTAGAGGAGGCTTCCTGTCTATAGTGATGGTTAGAAACATCATCCTATAGGGGTAGAGGATGCCCCATGTCTATGGTGATGGCAGAACCTAATCTCTCTAGGTTTGTAGAGGATTGTCACTATGCTATGGTGATGTAGAACCCCCTCTCCTTAGGTGTTGTAGAGGATGTCCCTGTCTATGGTGATGGTAGAACCCCTCCTCCTCTAGGGTAGAGGATTGCCACCCCCCTTGTCTATGTGATGGTAGAATCTCCTCTCCTATAGGTGGAGAGGAAGCCCTGGCTATGGTGATGGTAGATAGCACCTCATCTCCTTAGGTGTTAGAGGATGCACCATGTCTATGGTGATGATAGAACCTCTTTTCCTCTAGGTTCTAAAGGAAAGGATGCCCGTCTAGGTGATGCGTAGAACCCCCTTCTCCTCTAGGTGTAGAGGAGGCCCACTGTCTTGGTGATGGTAGAACCTCCTTCTCCTCAGGTGTAGAGAAGTCCCTGTCTATGGTTGATGGAGATCCTCCCTCCTTAGTGTAGAGAATGTCCACTGTCTTGGTGAGGTTAGAACCTCCTCTCCTATAGGTGTATAGAGGATGCCCTGTCTATGTGATGGTCGAACCTCGTCCTCTAGGTGTAGAGAGTCCTTGTCTATGTGATGTTAGGCCCCCTCTATAGGTTGTAGAGGACGGTCCCATTGTCTATGGTGAGGGTAGAAAAAAAAAAAAAACCCCTCTCCCTTTCTTTAGATGTAGCGGTGTCCCCGGTCTATGGTGATGGTAGAACCTCCTCTCATGCTAGGTGTAGAGGGATGCCCCGGTCAGGTGATGGCCCCTCCGAACCTCCTCTCTTCTAGGTGTAGAAGATGCCCCCTGTCTATGGGTGATGTAGCACCTCCGCTTCTCTAGGTGTAGAGGTTGCCCCCTGTCTATGGGTGATGGTAGAACTCTCGCCTCTAGGTGTGAAGGATGCCCCCATATATGGTGATGATAGAACCTCCTTCCTGTAGGTGTAGAGGAGACCCTGTCTATGGTGATGTAGAACCTCTCTCCTCTGGGTGTAGAGGATGCCCCTTGTCCATGGTGATGGTAGAACCTCTTTCTTCTAGGTGTAGAACGATTGCCCCCCCCTGTCTATGCGGTGATGTAGAACCCTCTCTTTCTATTGTAGAGGTGCCCCTGTCTTGTCTTGGTGATGGAGGTAGAACCTCCGCTATCCTATAGGTGTAGAGGATGTCCCTTGTCTATGGTGATGTTAGGAGCCCCTCTCCTCTAGTGTAGAGGATTGTCCCTGTCTATGGTGATGGTAGAACCCCTTCCTCTAGATGTAGAGAGTCCCCTGTCTATGGTGATGTTAATGGTGATGGTAGAAACCCTCTCTCTAGGTGTAGAGGATGCCCCTTGTCTATGTTGATGGGAGAACCTCTCTCTTCTAGGTGGTTTAGAAGATGGCCCCCCTGTCTATGGGATGGTAGTAGAACCTCCTCTTTCTAGGTGTAGAGGTTAGCACCCTGTCTATGGTGAGGTAGAACCTCCTCTCTATAGGGTAGAGGATGCCCCTATCTATGGTGATGATAGAACCTCCCTCTCCGTAGGCTGCGAGGATGACCCTTGTCTATGTGATGGCAGAAAGAACCTCCTTCCTCTAGGTGTAGAGGATCCCCCTGTCTTATGGTGATGGTTAGGTAGAAACCTCCTCTCCTTTGGTGTAGAGGATTGCCCCATATCTATGGTGATGGTAGATAGAACTCCTTCATCTAGGTGAGCGGATGTCCCTTGTTATGGTGATGGTCGCAACTCCTCTCTCTAGGCGTAGAGGATGCCCCCTGTCTAGGTGATGGAGAACCTCTCTCCTATAGGTGGAGAGGATGCCCCTGTCTCTGGGATGGTAGAACCTCCTCTCTATAGGGTAGAGGACGCCCCCGTCTCTGGTGAGGGTAGAACCTCCTCTCCTCTAGGGGTAGAGGATTGCACTCTGTCTATGGTGATGGTAGAACCTCCTTCCTTAGGGTAGAGGATGCCCCCATGTCTATGGTGATGGTAGACCTCCTCTCCCTAGGTGTAGAGGATTCACCCTGTTATGGTGATGTTAGAACCTCTCTTCCTCTAGGTGTGAGGATGCCCCCCTGTCTATGGTGATGTAGAACCTTCCTTCTCCTCTAGGGGTAGAGGGAGGTATCCTGTTCTAGGGTTGATGGGTTAGAACCTCCTCTCCTCTAGGCGTAGAGGATGCCCCCGGTCATAGGTGATTGATGTAGAAACCTCCTCTCCTATAGGGTAGAGGAGCCACTTGTATATGGTGATGATAGACCTTCCTCTCCTCTAGGGTAAAGGATTGCCACCTGGCTATGGTGAGGGTAGAACCTCCTTCCTCTAGGTGTAGGGGAGCCCTTGTCTATGGTGATGTAAAGGAACACCTCTCCCTTCTAGGTGTAGAGGATGCCTCCTGTCTATGGTGATGATAAAACTCTCTCCTCTAGGTGTAGAGGATGTCCTCTGTCTACTGGGATGGAGAACCTCCTCTCCTCTAGGTGTAGAGGATGCCCCTGTCATGCTGATGGAGTAGGCCTCCTCTCCTTAGTGTAGAGGATCCCCCTCTTTATGGGGGAAGGGGAGAACTCCCTCTGTAGGTTGTAGAGGATGCCCCCTATCTATGGTTTGATTGGTGATGGTAGAACCTCTCTCCTGCACGGTGTAGAGGATGACCCTGTGATGGTGATGGTAGTAGAACCTCCTCTCCTGAGGTGTAGAGGTAGCCCCTGGTCTATGGTGATGGTAGAAACCCTCCTCTCCTCAGGTGAGATGGGATGCCCCCCTGTCTATGGTGATGGTTAGGTAGACCTCCTCTCCTCTAGGTGTAGAGGAGGCCCCCTGTCTATGGTGATGTAGACCTCCTCTCCTTAGCGTAGGAGGATTGCCCCTGTCTATGGTGATGTTGTAGAACCTCCTCTTAGGTGTAGAGGATGCCCCTGTCTATGGTGCTGGTTAGATAGAAACATCCTCTCCTCTAGGTGAAGAGGATGGCCCCCTGTCTATGGTGAGGTTAGAACCTCCTTTTCCTCTAGGCGTAGAGGATGCCCCCTTGTCTATGGTGATGCGAGACCTCCTTCCCTTAGGTGTAGAGGATGCCCTGTCTATGGTGATGGTAGAACTCCTCTCCTCTAGGTGTAGAGGCTAATGCCCCCTGTCTATAGTGATCGTAGAACTCCTATCCTCTAGGTGTAGAGGATGCCCTCTGTCTATGGTGATGGTAGACCTCCTCTCCTCTAGCGTGTAGAGGATTGCCTCCTGTCTATGGCGATGATAAAACCTCCTCTATCTAGTGTAGAGGGATTGTTCCCTGTCTTGGTGATGGCCCAGAACTCCTCTCGTATAGGTGTAGAGGATTCCCCTGTCCTATGGTGATGGTAGAACCTCCTCTCATCTCGTTGTTAGAGGATGCCCTGCATGTGATGGTAGAGCATAATCTCATCTTAGGTGTAGGTTGCACCCTATCTATGGTGATGTAGAACCTCCTCTCGTCTAGGTGTAGAGGATGCCCCCGGTATATGGTGATGGTAGAAATCCTCTCCTCTAGGTGTAGAGGGATGCCCCTGTCTATGGTGATGGTGATGGTGAAACTCTCTGCCTCTAGGTGTAGAGAGAGTCCCCTGTCTATGTGGATGGTAGAGCTCCTCTCCTCTAGTGTAGAGGATGTCCCATGTCTAGTGGTGATGGTAGGAACTAGGTAGAACCTCCTATCTCTAGGTGTGTAGAGGATGCCCATGTCTATGGTTGATGGTAGAAACTCTCTTACTATAGGGTAGAGATGCCCTGTCTATGTGATGTAGAAAACCCTCCTCTCCTCTAGGTGTAGAGGATGCCCCACTATCTATGGTAATGTAGAACCTCCTCTCCCTCTGGTGTAGAGATGCCCCCGTCTATGGTGCTGGATTTAGAACCTCCTCTCCTCTCGGTGTATAGAGGATTCCCCTGTCTATGGTGATGGTAGAACCTCCTCGCTCTAGGGAGAGGATGCCCCCTGTATATGTGAGTAGAACCTCCTCTCATCTAGGTGAGAGGATGCCCCTGTCTATGGTAATGGTAGACCTCCTCTCCTCTAGTGTAGAGGATGTCCTTGTCTATGTGATGGTAGAAACCTTCCTCTCCTCTAGGGTACGAGGGTGCCCCCTTGTATATGGTGATGATAGAACCTCCTCCTCTAGGTGTAGAGGATGCACCGTCTATGGTGATGGTAGAACCTCCTCTCCTCTAGGTGTAGAGGGATGCCCTGCTATGGTGATGGTAGAACTAGAACCTCCTTCTCTCTAGGTCTGAGAGGATGACCCCTCCTGTCTTATGGTGATGACAAAACCTCTCTCCTCTAGGTTTGAGATTATGGTCCCTGTCTATGGTGATGGGAGAGAAACCTCCTCTCCTAGGTATGTTAGAGGATGCACCGTCTTGTGATGTTAGAGCTCCTCTCCTTAGGTGGTAGATGTAGAGGATCCGTCGCTTTATGGTGTGATCGGTAGAACTCCTATCCTCTAGGTGTAGAGGATGCCCCCTTTATATATGGTGATGGTAGGGTTAGAACCTCTCTCTGTTAGGTCGTTGTAGAAAGATGCCCCTGTCTATGGTTTGATGTGAAGAACCTCCTTCCTCTAGGTGCAGAGGAGCCCCCTGTCTATGGGATGGTAGAACCTCTTCTCCTCTAGGTGTAGAGGATGCCCACTGTCTCTGGTTGATGGTAGAACCTCCTCTCCTCTAGGTGTTAGAGGATGCCCCATGCTATGTGATTGGTAGCCCTCCTCTCCTCCAGGCGTAAGAGGATGCCCCTGTCTAGGTGATGTAGAACCTACTCTAGGTGTAGAGGATGCCTCCTTGTATATGGTGATGGTTAGAACACCTCCTCTCCTCTAGGTGAGGGGATGGCCCCTGTCTATGGTGATGGTAGACTCCCTCTCTAGGAGTAGAGGATGCCCCCTGTATGGTGAGTAGAACCTCTCTAGGTGTAGAGGGATGCCCCCTGTATATGGTGATGGAGAACCTCCTCTCCTCTAGGTGTAGAGGGGGATGCCCCCTGTATATGATTGATGGTAGAACCTCCTATCCTCTAGGTGTAGAGGATGCCCCTGTCTCTGGTGATGTAGATAGAACCTCCTCTCCTCTAGCGTAGAGATGCCCCTGTCTATGGTGTGGTAGAAACCTCCTCTACTCTAGGTGCGAGAGGCTGCCCCTGTCTATGGTGATGGTAGAACCTCCTCTTCTCTAGGTGTAAGGATGCCCCCTGTCTATGGTGATGGTTAGTAGAACCTCTCTCCTCTAGGTGGAGAGGATGCCCTCTGTCTATGGTGATCAGTTGAACCTCCTCTCCTCAGGTGTAGAGGGAGGTCCCTTGTTCTATTGGTGATGGTAGATAGGTAGAACCTTCTCTCTCTAGGTGTAGAGGATGCCCCCTGGCTAGTGGTG
This sequence comes from Engystomops pustulosus, assembly GCA_019512145.1. Taxonomy (NCBI): domain Eukaryota; kingdom Metazoa; phylum Chordata; class Amphibia; order Anura; family Leptodactylidae; genus Engystomops; species Engystomops pustulosus. The sequence goes on from WNYA01000857.1 coordinate 27,028, forward strand.
ATGATAAAAACCTCCTCTTCCTCTAGGTGTAGAGGATGTCCCCGTCTATGTGATGGAGAACCTCCTCTCGTTAGTGTTGAGATTTCCCCTGATCTATGGTGATGGAGAGTAGGTAGATAGACCCTCCTATCCTCTCATTGTAGAGGATGCCCCTGACTTATGCTGATGGTTAGAGCACCTCTCCTTAGGTTGTGAGGAGTGCCCACTATTCTATGGTGATGTAGAAAACGCTACTCTCGTCTGGTGTAGAGGGATGCTCCATGTCTATGGTGATGGTTAGAAAACATCCTTCTCTAGGTGTAGAGGATGCCCCATGTGTCTATGGTGAGGTAGAACTCCTTCCTCTAGGGTAGAGGATTGTCCCTGTCTATGTTGGATGGTAGAAGAACCTCCTTCCTCAGGTGGAGAGGAAGGAACATGTGTAGGCTGAGGAAGAGCCTACCTCTCCTCTAGGTGTTTGAGGATGTCCCCTGTCTATGGTGATGGTAGAACATCCTCTCCTCGTAGGTGTAGAGGATGCCCCCTGGCTATTGTGATGGTTAGAACCTCTCTCCTCTAGGTGTAGAGGATTGCCCCTGTCTATTGGTGATGGTAAGAACTCCTCTACTCTAGGTGTAGAGGATGCCCACTGTCTATGGTGATGGTAGAAACCCTTATCCCTAGTGTAGCGGATGCACCCTGTCCTAGGGTAATGGAGAACCTCCTCTCCTCTAGGTGTAGCGATGCCCCCTGTCTAGGGTGATGGTTAGAACATCCTATCCTCTAGGTGGTAGAGGATCCACTTGCTAGGTGATGTAGAACCTCCTCTCTCTAGGTGTAGAGGGACTGCCCCCTGTCTATGGTGATGTAGGAACCTCCTCCCTCTAGGGTAGAGCATGCCCATGTCTATGGTAATGTTAGAACCTCCTCTCCTTAGGGGTAGAGGATGTCTTGTCTTGGTGATGTTCGAAACTCCTCTCCTATAGGTGTAGAGGGGTGGCTTCCTGTATATGGTGATGATAGAACCTCCTCGTCCTCTAGGTGGTAGGGATGCCACCTGTCCTATGTGATGGTAGATAGAACCTCCTTCTATAGGAGGAGCGGATGCCTTGTATATGGTGATGGTAGAACCTCCTCTCCTCTAGGTGTAGAGGATTGCCTCCTGTCTATGGTTGATGATTAAAACATCTCTCCTCTAGTGTAGAGGATGTCCCCTGTCTTGGTGATGGTAGAACCTCCTTCCCTAGGGGGGAGGATGCCCCTGTATATGCTGATGTCGAGCCTCCTCTCTCTAGGTGTAGAGATCCGTCGCTTTATGGTGATGGTAGAACCTCCTCTCTCTAGGTGTATAGGGATGCCCCCTATCTATGGTTGATGGTGAACCTCCTCTCATGTAGTGTAGAGTGCCCTTGTTCTATGGTGATGGTAGAAACTCTCTTCACTCTAGGTGTAGAGGATTTGCCCCGTATATGGTGATGGTAGAACTCCTCTCCCTAGGTGTAGAGGAGGCCCCATGTCTATGGTGATGGTAGAACCCCTCTCCTCTAGGTGTAGAGGATGGCCCCCGTCTATGGTGATTTGATTTTAGCACCTCATCTCATTAGCGTAGAGGATGCCCCTGTATATGTGATGTAGAACCTCCTCTAGGGTAGAGGATGCACCCTGTATGGGATGGGAGTAGACTCCTCTCATCTAGGTGCAGAGGATGGCCCCCTGGTCTATGGTGATGGTAGAAACCTTCCTCTCATCTAGGCGTAGAGGTGCCCCCTCGTCTTATGGTGATGTAGAACCTACTCTGAGGTTGTAGAGGATGCCCCCTGTCTATGGTGATGGGAACATCCTCTCTTAGGTGTAGAGGATTGCCCATGTCTATGATGATGGACACCTCCTCTCCTCTAGGGTTAGAGGGAGGCCCCCTCTTGTCTATGGTGATGTGTAGAACCTACTCTCCTCTAGCGTAAGAGGATGCCCCGTCTATGGTGATGTGGTAGAAACCTCCTTCTCATCTTAGGTGTTAGAGGGATGCCCCCTGTCTATGGTGATGGTATAACCTCCTCTCTCTAGGTGTAGAGGATGGCCCCACCTATCTATGGGTGGATGGAGAACCTCCTCTCCTCTAGGGTAGAGGATGCCCTCTGTCTATGGTGATCGTAGAACCTCCACTCCTCTAGGTGGAGAGGATGTCCCCTGTCTATGGTGATGTTAGAACTTCTCTCCTCTAGGTGTAGAGGCTGCCCCCTGGATATGGTGCTGATAAAACCTCCTCTTCTAGGTGTAGAAGGATGTCCCTGTCTATGCGTGATGGCAGAAGAACATCCTCTCGTTAGGTGTTGAGGATTTCCCCTGTCTATGGTGTGATTGGTAGAACCTCCTCTCCTATCGTTGTAGAGGATGCCCCTGACATGCTGCTGGTAGCGCCTCTCTCCTCTAGGTTTAGAGGCGGCCCCTGTCTAGGTGATGGTTAGAACCTCCTATCCTCTAGGTTTAGAGGATGGCCCCTGCTATGATGCTGGTGAGAACCTCCTTCCTCTATTGTGTAGAGGATGCCCCCGTATATGGTGATGGTTCGTAGATAAGAACTCCTCCCTCTAGGCGGTTTAGAGGAGCCCTGATATCTGATGGTAGAACTCCTCTACTCTAGGTGTTAGAGGACTGCACCACGGTTATGGTAAATGGTAGAACCTCCCTCCTACTAGGGTGTGTAAGAGGATTGCCCCTGTCTATGGGATGGTAGAACCTCCTCTCCTCTAGGTGTAGAGGATTCCCCTGTCTATGGTGATGGTTGTAGAACCTCTCTCTCTAGTGTAGAATAGAGAGATGCCCCCTGTCTATGGTGATGTAAAACCTCTCTCCTCAGGGTTGATTAAGAGGGAGCCCCCTGTCTATGCGTAATGGTAGAACCTCCTCTCCTCTAGGTGTAGCGGAGTCCTTGTTATGGTGGAGGTAGAACTCCTCTATCTAGGTGTAGATGGTGCTTTCTGTCTATGGTGATGATGGATAGAACCTCCTTCTCCTATAGGTGTAGAGGATGCCACCTGTCTATGGTGATGGTAGTTAGAACCTCCTCTCCTTAGGTGTTAGAGGAATTGCCTTGTCTATGGTGATGGTTTTAGAACCTCCCTCCTCTAGGTGTAGAGGATGCCCTCCGGTATATGGTGATGATAAAACCCTCATCTCCTCTAGGTGTAGAGATGTCCCCTGTCTATGGATGTTAGAACCTCTCTCTCTAGGTGTAGAGATGCCCCTGTCTAATCTATGCTGATGGTCGCGCTCCTCTCCTCTAGGTGTAGAGGATTACGTTCGCTTTTGGTGATGTAGAACTCCGTCCGATAGTGTAGAGGATGCCCCCATCTATGGTGATGGTAGTAGAAACTCCTCTCCTGGAGGTGTAGAAGATGCCCCTGTCTATGGGGATGGAGAACTCCTCTCCTCTAGGTGTAAGAGGATGCCCCCTGTCTATGGTGTGATGGTAGAACATCCCCTGCTCCTCTAGGGGTAGAGGATGCCCCCCTGTCGGGGGGTTTTTTTTTTTTTCTATGGTGATGGTTAGAACATCCTCTCCGCTGGGTTAGAGGATGCCCCCGGTTCTATGGTGATTTAGCCCTCCTCTCCTATAGGCGTTAGAGGATGCCCCCTGTCTATGGTGATGTAGAACCTCCTCTAGGTGTAGAGGATGCCCCCCTGTCTATGGTGATGGTTAGAACCTCCTCTACTCTAGGTGCAGAGGATGGCCCCCGTCTATGGTGCTGTAGAACCTCTCTTCCTTAGAAGCGTAGAGGAGGCCCCTGTCCTGTCTAGGTGTGATGTAGACCTCCTTAGGTGTAGAGGATGCCCCGTCCTGGCTGATGGAGAAACCTCCTCTCTCGAGGTTGTACGAGGATGCCCCCCCCTGTCTATGAGATGGTAGAACCTCTCTCCTATAGAGTGTAGAGGATGCCCACCTGTCTATGGTGATTGGTAGATAGAACCTCCTCTCCTCTAGGCGTAGAGGTGCCCTGTCTATGTGTGTGGTTTTAGAACCTTCCTCTCCTCTAGGTGTAGAGGATGCCCCCTGTCTATGAGTGATGGTTTATAACCTCCTCTTCTCTAGCGTGTTAGAGGATGCCCCCTATCATGGGGTGTAGAAACCTCCTCTCCTCTAGGTGTAGAGGATGCCCTCTGTTATGGTGTCGTTAGAACATCCTCTCCTCTAGGGTGTTTTGTAGAGGATGTCCCCTCTTCTAGGTGATGGTAGATGCCTCTCCTCTAGGTGTTTGGAGAGGGCCCCCGGTCTTGGTGATGGTAGGAACCTCATCTCCTCTAGGTGTAGCCTGTAGAGGCTGACCAGTCTATGGTGATGAGGAACCTCCTCCCTCAGGTGTAGAGGATGCTCCCCTGTCTAGGTGATGGTAGAACCTCCTATCCTCTAGCGTAGAGGATGCCCCCTGTTATGTGATGGAGAAAACCTCCTCTCCTCTAGGTAGAGGATGCCCCTGTCTATGGTGATGTAAAACCTCTCTTCTCTAGGTGAGAGGATGCCCCCATATCTATTGGTGATGGTTAGAACTCCCTCTACTCTAGGTGTCGAGGATGACTCTGTATCGGTGATCGTTAGAACCTCCTCTCCTTAGGTGTAGAGGATGTCCATGTCTATGGTGATGGTAGAAGCCTTATCTCCTATAGGTGTAAGAGGATGACCCCTGGCTATGTGATGATGCTAAACCTCCTTCCTCTAGGTGTAGAGGATGTGTCCCCCTGTTATGGGAGGGCAGAACATCCTCCGTCTAGGGGTGAGGATTTCCCCGGTCTTTTTTTAGTTGGTGATGGTAGAAATCCTCTCCTCGGTTGTAGAGGATGCCCTGATATGCGATGGTAGAGGCCTCCTCCCTCTAGGTTTAGAGGATGCCCCCTATCTATGGTGATGGTAGTAGAACCTCTCTGCCTGGTGTAGGGGATGCCTCCTGTCCTATGGTGGTGGTATAAACTCCTCTCCTCTAGGTTGTAGAGGATGGATGACCAGGTCTATGGTGATGGTTAGAACTAATATCCTCTAGGGTTAGAGGATGTCCCCTGTCATATGTTGAGTGTAGAACCTCCTCTCCCTATCGGTGTAGAGGATGCCCTGTGTATGCTGATGGAAAGAGCCTACTTCCTCTAGGTGTAGAGATATGCGTCCTTCTATGGTGATGTTAGAACCCCTCTCCTCAAGGTTGTAGAGGATGCACCCTGTTTCTATGGTGTTGATGGTAGAACCTACTATTCCTCTAGGTGTAGAGGATGCCCCCTGTCTATGGTGATGGTTAGAACCTCTCTCCTTAGGTGTAGAGGAAGGAGGCCCCCGGTCTATGGTGAGTGGTGAACCTCCTTCTCTAGGGTAGAGGATTCCCCCGTCTATGGTGATCGTTAGAACCTCCTCTCCTCTAGGTGTAGAGGATGCCCCTGGTGTTATGGTGATGTAGAACCTCCTTCCTTGAGTGTAGAGATGCCTCCTGTCTAGTGTTGGATGGTTTTTAGCACCTCCTCTCCTCTAGGGTTAGCTAGAGGAGCCCCTTTTTGTCTATGTTAATGTTAGAACCTCCTCTCCTTAGTGTAGAGGAGGTCCTTGGTCTATGGTGATGGTAGGAACCTCCTCTCATCTGGTGTAGAGGTGCTTACTGTTATATGGTGATTGATAGAAACCTCCTCTCCTTAGGTTGTCGAGGATGCAATGGTCGATGGTATGGTAGAACCTCCTCTCCGATAGGTAGAGGATGCCCTTGTCTATGGTGATGGTAGAACCTCCTCTCCTATAGGGGTAGAGGAGGCCTCCTGTCTATGGTTGATGATAAAACCTCCTCTCCTCTAGGTGTATGAGGATGTCCCCTGTCTATGGTGAGGTAGAACCTCCTCCTCTCTGGTGTAGAGGATGCACCTGTCTATGCTGATGGGTAGGCATCCTCTCCCTAGGTGTAGAGGATCCGTTCGCTTTATGGTGATGGTAGAACCCTCTCCTTAGGTGTAGAGGGATGCCCCTATCTATGTGAGGTAGACCCATCTCCTGTAGTGTAGAAGAGGCCCCTTGTTATGGTGATGGTAGAACCTCCTCTCTCTAGGTGTAGAGGATGACCTGTATATGGTGATGGTAGAAACCTCCTTCCTCTAGGTGGGAGAGGAGCCCCTGTCTATGTGGATGGTAGATAGAACTCCTCTCCTCTAGGTGTAGAGATGCACCGGTCTATGGTGATTTCGACTCCTCTCCTCTAGGCGTGAGGAGGCCCACCCTGTCTAGGTGAGTAGAACCTTACTCTAGGTTTGTAGAGGATGACCCCTCTATGGTGATGGTAGACCTCCTTCCTTCTAGGTGCGAGGTGGGCCCTGATATCTATGGGATGGTAGAACCTCCTTTCTAGGCGTAGGGATGCCCCCTTGGCTATGTGATGTAAACTCTATAGGGTAGAGGATGCCCCTGGTCTATGGTGATGGTAGACATCCTATCCTATAGGTGTAGAGTGCCCCCTGTCTATGATGCGGTTCGATAACCTCCTTCCTCTAGGTGTAGAGGATGCCCCCGTTATGGTGAGGGGCGACCTCGCCGTAAGGCGTGAGAGGATGTGCCCTGTTCTGTGATGGTGTTGTTAGAAACCTCCTCTCCTCTAGGTGTATAGAGGCGCCCTGTTATGGTGAGATACCTCTGTCTAGGTGTAGAGGATGCCCCCTATATAGGTGATTGTGAACTCACTCTCCTCAGGTGTCAGGGATGCCCCCTGTCTATGGTGATCGTTTAAGAACCTCCTTATACTCTAGGTGTAGTAGGGAGAGTCCTGTCTATGGTGATGATTAGAACCTTACCTATCACTTAGGTGTAGTGTAGAGATGACCCGGCTATGGTGAGGAAAACTCTCTAGGGTAGACGGATGTCCCGTCAGGTGATGGCGACCTCTCCGCTGTAGGTGTTGGATGCCCGTTAAGGTTGATGGTAGGCCGCCACTCTCGAGCGTTTAGAGTATTGCCCATGAAATATGAGGGTAGTTAAGCTTCCCTATAGGTAGAGGGATTCCCTACTTTGAGGTTAGCACCTCATGTCATGTGTAGGTCGGTGTTGCGCAGTGATGGAGAATATCTCTTAGGTGTAGCTCTTCAGGGTGTGAGAACTATCCTATGGGTAGAGGTATTGTCCCTCTGTATGGGAGGTAGAACCTCATAGTGTAGAGGATGACCAGTGTTTCCGAGGAAGGGCAGTTTCCTTGCTTAGAGGAGATGAGTTCCCAGAAGGGGACTGGTCTAGAACTTATCTCAGGTGTAGCGGGCCTGTGATGAAAATAAATTAATAAATCAATAAAAATGCCCAAAAGCCCCAAAGCATAAAAAGAGACATATAACACAAAAAAGTCTAAATCATAACACAAACCCCACATATATAGTATCACCGTGTCCATAACAATCCTTGGAATAAAAGTAAATAATAATTTAACCCACACGATAAATGCTGTAAAAAAAAAAACGTTAACCCGGCAAAAATTATGATTTTTACCTATTAATTCCCACAAAAAATGCATTAAAAACTAAAACATATGTACTCCACAATGATACTGGTGCAAAGCACTACATGTCCTGCAAAAAACAAGCCATCAACCATCTCCATAGCCAAAAAAGTAACAATGTTATGCCACTTGGAAGACGGCAATACAAAAATGATAGATTTTCCCCCACATTAGGGTTTTATTTTTCAAATTTATTAAAAAATAAGAAAAAATATTCATGTCTAGTCCCCGTAATCGTATCGACCCATAGAATAAAGATAACAGGATTATTAGGCTATACGGTGAACACCAAAAAAACAAAAGACCTAAACCCACCCCAAGATCCCGACTTGGGCAATCCCTGAGGGCCAGAGGCTTCTGGAAACGGGTTAACAGAACCCTTTTGTCAAGGAGTTTCCTCGACATGGTCCTGATCTCCCACATTCCCAGACCCCACCGGCGAATCGCTACATCCTGTATTATACTCCAGAGCTGCACTCACTGCTGATGGAGCTTCTCAGTATCTCGTCCAACAGTGTGATAAGAGAAAATGAAAGTAAAATTATGAGTAATACCAAAAGTAATTTTCCATTAAAATGACAATTATATAACATAATAAAATAAAAAATAATCAAGAAATCACAAGTACCATCTAAACAAGCTCATTCATTCCAAAAAACTATAAGTATATATATATATATTACTGTATAGAAGATGGCAGTGCTAAAATCTCATGTTTTTATGTTTTTTATATTAAAATTTTATACAATTAAATTTATATTTTTAAATATGGTGTTTTGCTTTTCACAGAAAGGTAACTTGTTAGTAGTAATTATTAAAAAATTACATGTAACAATCAGTGGGTGTTTTTATCTTACCCAAGTAAGACTTTAAGGGGTTTTCCAGTTTATCATCCTCTTTCGACCAGTAGAGGGAGCGCAAATGCTAGATAGATAGATAGATAGATAGATAGGAGATAGATAGATAGATATGAGATAGATAGATAGATAGATAGATAGATAGATAGGAGATAGATAGATAGATAGATAGATAGATAGATAGATAGATAGATAGATAGATAGATAGATAGATAGATGATATTATATAGATAGATTAAATATACACATTTCATTTGTTACTATATTTGTGCACATTATCATCTTATCTATCTATTTATCTATCTTCTATCTATCTATCTATCTATCTATCATCTATCTATCTATCTATCTATCTATCTATCTATCTATCTATCTATCTATCAATTATCTATCATCTATCTATCTATCTATCTATCTCCTATCTATCTATCTATCTATCTATCTATCTCCTATCTATCTATCTATCTATCTATCTCCTATCTATCTCCTATCTATCTCCTATCTATCTCATATCTATCTTCTATCTATCTATCTATCAATCTATATATCTCCTATCTATCTATCTATCTATCTATCTATCTATCTATCTATTTCTCATAATAATATAACTATTTAATTATTATCTATCTGACATATATCAGCATCTAATTTAATAGGACAAGTATCAACATTATCTATCAACTATCTATTGTGTTTGTTATCTTTATCTATCTGATATCTGCACTGGCGCCAGGCTCTATAGATCAGCCAAAATGTATCTGGGAGAATAAAGTCACTTTGCTTCCCCATATCTCTTGTAGTATTCCCCGCTTTCTGGATGACTCCTTGGGATAGCACCCAGATCACCATGTGTCCTTTTCATATCTACACTGGAGATCAAAATTAGAGAACTATGAGGCAGATTTATCTTAGTCCGATTCCCCTTTTTTAGTGACGTTTTGTATGAACAATCCAATCTCCATTGATGAACATTTCTTGGATATTTGTAAGGGGTCACCAGTCGACTAGAACAGTGTTTTACACAATTACCAAAGTATCAACATAAAACCTTTATTTTGGAAAAAAAACATGTTGATCTTAATGAGAGAACAGCAATGATTGTATTATGAGAATTATTATAGTGACACTTTCTGCAGGTCCCAGCAGTCACCAATCAGTAGGGAGCGTGCAGGACCTTAGCACCAGCCACAGGACATCACTGGTCCTCACACGGCTCTGCTGGGATTCTTCTCGGTTCTTTTTTCCAGTTTCCTCCTCAGTTCTGTGACTGTTGTGGGTTTCATGGCCATAAATTTGTCATCAAGGATTTTCTAGAGATTTTCTATTGGATTTAGATCAAAACTGTGGGCTGATTGAGTGATGAACACAAGGAAGAGCCATGTGCTGTTGAAGAAGTTTCTGATACACAGTCATATTCATATTAGCCATGCAGCTGTATGAGAGGTCCAACATTCCCCAAACCATGACACTTCCTCCACTAACTTACACTGACTTTGTTACACACTTTAGGTTCAGTCTTTCCACAGTTTCTCACTGAACATAATGGGGGTCATTTACTAAGGGCCTGATTCGCGTTTTCCCGACGTGTTACCTGAATATTTCCGATTTGCGACGATTTCCCCTGAATTGCCCCAGGATTTTGGCGCACGCGATCGGATCGCAGCGCATCGCACTGGCATGCACGCGACGGAAATCGGGGGTCGTGGCCGAACGAAAACCTGACAGATTTGGAAAAACGCCGCATTTTAAACAAAAAATCTGTTGCGGAGCTTGTACTTACCTTCACTCAGCCCGGCTCGGTGAACTCCAGGGCGTTCAGATGCTTTTCAGCGCAGCAGCGCCACCTGGTGGACGGCGGAGGAACTATCTTAATGAATCCCGGCCGGACCCGAATCCAGCGCACAGAACGCGCCGCTGGATCGCGAATGGACCGGGTAAGTAAATCTGCCCCAATGGGTCAGATTTATTAAGCTGTCTAAAAGTCAGAATATTCCTAGTTGCCCATAGCAACCAATCACAAGCTGCGATTGGTTGTCATGGGCAACTAGGAATATTCTGACTTTCAGACAGCTTGATAAATCTGCCCCAATGTTTCCCTCAGATCCAAATAAATTAAACTTGTTGTTGTAACTAAAATTGACTATGGAGCACTTCTCCTCTATCCACACAACATGCTCCTCAGGTGATTGTAGCCTTTTGATTCTGCTAATGAGAGGTTTGGACACTGCAGAGTGGGCATTCAGTCCAATTCTTCTTAAATTTTGTGACATTGTGTGACGAGATAGATCCTTGGCCTGTTCATTGCTGAAACAATTACCCATGGAGATTCTCCACATTATACTGTCCTCTCTTACATTTGTCTTTCTGGGTGACCGGCCTTCTTGGAGGACTTGGATGAGTTTGTGATGTTGTAATGATGCAGTATTCTTGAAATCACAGACTTGAAACTACCAGCTTCTCTTGCTCTTGCTCCTCTGGACAATCTGCCACTTTGGAATAACATTTTTGCAAGGAAAATGAAAACTGGAAAGTTAGGCGCCAGTGACACCGGGTTTGTCAGATAATTAAGGAAATTAGGACCAGGATTAACACCAATAACTTGCAGGTATCTGAAAGTGTTATCTCCAGCTCCACAACCAAGCCTCATTTCACCTCTGTACTGGAGGAGTTTCACGTGGAATATAAAATGCCACGTGTTGAGGGTTGGATCCTTATGTGGACAAGAGCAGCATCATACTATATACATATATTTCTACACTCTAGTTTGTATATTGTTATGAAGATCATTCCATGTAGATGAGCCAATTAACTTTAAATGCTTATATCCAGCAAATACATAGTAATGCGATCTTTATAAACATTTACATGTGAAAAAATAAGCTGATAATAGTATTGTAATAAATAGTAAATAAGGTTAGAAAAAAACATCAGTCCATCAAGTCCAACAACCTTCTGTGGCAGAGAGCTCCATAGTGTCACTGCTCTTACAGTAAAGAATCCATGTCTATGGTGATGGTAGAACCTCCTCTCCTCTAGGTGTAGAGGATGCCCCCTGTCTATGGTGATGGTAGAACCTCCTCTCCTCTAGGTGTAGAGGATGCCCCCTGTCTATGGTGATGGTAGAACCTCCTCTCCTCTAGGTGTAGAGGATGCCCCCTGTCTATGATGATGGTAGAACCCCCTCTCCTCTAGGTGTAGAGGATGCCCCCTGTCTATGGTGATGGTAGAACCTCCTCTCCTCTAGGTGTAGAGGATGCCCCCTGTCTAGTGTATTTATCAATGTATCTTCTAACTTTCTGCTCAAACTTCTGTTGATATACCCAATAAAATACTCTTCTCTCTCTACTTATGTGCTCGGTTACTCACCTTCTCCATTTTTGTTCTCCCCTCCCTTCACTTCCCTCTTCTTCTCTGAGGATTATGTACCTTAATGGAGGAGAAGAATGGTCTGATCATCTGCTGGTGTTTTTCACATTTGCATGGGATCTGTAGAAGAACTGGGAGAAACTATCAGGAATATCTCAGACTGTTGAACTTCCCTCCCCGCCCCTCCCCCTCCGCCGCGACACTTACATTATCCGTGTGAGAAAAAATGTACTAAATAAATGAGTGAAACCTTGAGGAGATTAAAGACCCTCTTAAAGAGGCGATTTCTCCTACCACTCCGGCAGGTGATTGATTAGTTTCTGTGTCTAATATTAATCCGCCTCAGGTTTGTACTCGCGGTGTAACGCTGGGGGGAGGGGGCGCAGACTCTTTACCAAAGCAATGAATTAGAGGACTGCAGTCTGCGATAAGACGGAGACTTCTTTCATAGCCGGCAGATTGGCGCACAATAGCGTCCTGTTTACCTTCCCCGCATTTCACCGGAGGCTTCTCTCTGCCGCTCCGTGCACACAACACTAGGACGCACATGTTCTCCGTAGCTGCGGGGGATGGGGAGAATAAAAGCCGCGCAGAACATGTCACATAGAGGCACAGGATGTCACAGGGTAGTGAAGCGGAAGAACAAATCCACATAGAACATGGAAAGTCCTTTAATCCGGCATCTGATGATATCACAGGTCATAGAGTCCAGCAGTAACATTATCCAATCATATGGAAACAGTGTAACAGTCATAGAACATCAGCCATTCATATGGAAACAGTGTAACAGTCATAGAACATATATCAGCGCAGTATTCTCATAGATTATCTATGTTATTATTATTACTAGCGATGTACAAGATATCAACAATACAGAGAAATGTCATAACATAAAGCAGAGAGGAAGAGCCAAATCATCAACATATTGTATTATTAATATTTTATTTTTGATATTTCAGAGCTTGTTTACAGCACTTGACGTCACAGTGTAGGGATAGTGCACGTGGTGATGTCACAGAACATAGATCAGACACAGTGAATGTCACAGTACAGATGTCAAACACACAGTGATGCATTTAACTGCTCCTCGTTGCTGTGCAATGTACTCCTCATTGCTGTGCCGTGTACTGCTCCTCATTGCTGTGCAGTGTACTGCTCCTCATTGCTGTGCCGTGTACTGCTCCTCATTGGTGCAGGGTAATGTCCTCATTGATGTGGCTTGTGCGGCTCCTCATTGCTTGAATTTAATGATCCTCATTGCTGGTATTGTACTGCTCCTCATTGCTGTGCATTGTACTGCTCCTCATTGCTGTGCATTGTACTGCTCCTCATTGCCTTGCATTGTACCGCTCCTCACTGCTGTGCCGTGTACTGCTCCTCATTGCTGTGCCGTGTACTGCTCCTCATTGCTGTGCATTGTACTGCTCCTCATTGCTGTGCATTGTACTGCTCCTCATTGCTGTACATTGTACCGCTCCTCATTGCTGTACATTGTACCGCTCCTCACTGCTGTGCATTGTACTGCTCCTCATTGCTGTGCGGTTCTCTACATATGATATATAAGTATTGATCACTATTGCTGTCGTGAACGACTTCCTTCTCCCCCGCTGTCATGTGACATCCTCGGCGGGCGCCATTATTTTTCCTATCTGCTGTACAATGGCTGCGCCTCACATTCACCTTTATTTGTTGCACTTTAATTAAATCTACAAACTGTGAAGCTTTAATTATTACAGAGAAAAACAACAAATTAAACTGTGAAACAAGTCAGGTTTAAATTGTATGTAAATGAGGGGCTCACAGGAGCGAAACACAGCGAGACGAGGATGTGACGCACCTCCCCGAAATGTAGGTCAGGAAGAAATGTCCTCACCCTGGGTCATGGCACGGCAGGGCTACATACATACATGCAAATGCCCCTTTGTTTCTTACATATATATGTATATTAGCATAGAATCGGATGACACTAATAACTCAGAGCCATCTATTCATTTGTCCCATGAAGCGTTTAACCTCCAGGAGAGGACACGTCATGCGTCTCCCTGATAGATTACGGACGGGCGCTATCATTTTCCAGGCGCCGTCCATACGCTAACGGTTACATTAAACATAAATGACACATTAAATGGAATCCTAATTAATGTATTAGCGCAGCTCTAATGGGCTGTGACGCGGCTGGGCAGAGGATGGCGCTATAATCTGGAGCTCCGGGTTTTCTTCATCATCTGTGTCCAAGTTTTAATTGGAGTTAATCAGGTTCCTGTAATATCAGATTCCGGGAGGATCCTTATCAGAGACGCAGAAACCTTGGGAAGTGATTGTGAGATCCGCGCTGGAGGATTGTAACATCAACAACAAGCCCTGGACAGAGGAGGTCCTGGAATCCATCATGGACGGCACAAGGACAGGCACACCTCCCATTACACCCTCCAGACCCGGCGTTACGCCAAGGCAGCGTGGGCAACTGCCCAGGGGCCCCACTTAGACTAAAACAAGTCCTGGCCCCCTCACAGGTTCTATGGGCCCTGTGGCTGCTGTTCTAAGGGGGCACTACACCCCCATCACTTCTGGATCAATTCAAAAGCAGATTTTAACCCTACAATAACATAGAAGTAGGTTTAAAAAATATGCACGCAAATCCCTGTTTATATAGATCAAATGTGCGGCACCCCCTGCTTGTTCAGTGTCAGTATAGAATTCTGGGATTGGATACTATATTTCATACTTATTTAATTACCTCACACATTCTGAGAGTTGAGCCGGATGAAGTGCGTTCTGAAAGTGCCCCCTTGCTTCAGAGTTGATTTTTGAGGATCTCAGTGCTTGGACAGGGGGGGGGGCTCTGTATTATAATTGGTGCATAATAGTGAATGTGGATGAAACACCAGCATGTAAGCCGACATTAAGGTTGTGACAATCCTTGGGAAAATGTCAGCGTGCACATGACACTGAGATTTAAATAATGGCGTGTACAGCTCCCCCCCCCCCAGCCTTTAAATGTCAGTAGCAACTTTGCCGGTGGTATGTAAACAGTTAACACCCTCGATCAGTGCAGGGGGTGGGGCCAATCGCCGAACCTGAACTGCTAGCTGAAGTCTGGGTTTGAGACTCGAACACATTTACTAAGGGTCCAAATCGCGTGACGGGTATCCCGACGATATCCCGGATATCGGCGCAATAACGCCGGGTTGCATGCGACAGAAATCGGAGGCGTGGCCGTCGGAAAACCCAACGGATTCGGAAAAACTGCCGTATTAAAAAAAACAAAAGTGTTGCTTGACATGCACTTACTTGCACCAAGAAATAGAAGGTGAACTCCAGCGGACTTCAGCGCAGCAGCGACACCTAGTGGATATCGGGCGCACGGACCTTAGTGAATCCCGGCAGAACCCGAATCAGCGTCGGAGAACCCACCACTGGATGGCGACTGGACTGGGTAAGTAAATGTGCCCCACAATGTTTGCCATGGACCCAAACATTGCATCAGGTCCTCTCATCACCACTTACCACCCATCCGTGGGATAGATATTATGGATAACAAACTAGACCCACGTGGAAACGGAGCGCTCTCACATGGATGGAAACAAACTCAAAAAGTAAAAAGAAAACGTATCAGAAGATAAAGTTCCAAAATAATGTTACGCAATTTGTTACATACAGAAACAACACGTTCATTGAAAACAATGAAAAACAGAAAAACAAGCAAAAGGTCCAACACAATAAAAGCAAAAAAAAAATTGCAAAGAAAGTGTCAAAGAAACTCGAATTAATGAGTTTAACAAAAGAGGGGGAGAAGAGAAACTTCAG
Organism: Engystomops pustulosus; assembly: GCA_019512145.1. Classification (NCBI taxonomy): domain Eukaryota; kingdom Metazoa; phylum Chordata; class Amphibia; order Anura; family Leptodactylidae; genus Engystomops; species Engystomops pustulosus. The sequence goes on from WNYA01000857.1 coordinate 42,536, forward strand.
TGAGGAAACGGGAAAATTTGCACGGAAAAGTGTCCCTTTTTTAAAGTTTTTTTATACACAAGATAGAGGATTATGGGAAAAAAAAGTTTGTTAGAACGTGTCCACAATTGGAATGAAGCAAGATAAATCAGTGGGGTAATAATGAGATGGCGGGTACTAAGCTCAGAAATCTTTACCTTACTTATATGTGTCATGGGTGGTCCTGCAACCCATGTCTCGGGTCGCGGACTCACCCGTGCCACTCCGTGAGCCCCGCTCCGCGTGCCCCACTCCGCACATGGTCCGGGTGAGTCCAACCCGCTATGAGGCGCGTTCTGGTGCCGGGTGCCACTTAGATTCGGTCCCATGTGTTGGCTTGTGTCATCGTCCGCAGTGGTCAAGGAGGTTTACTGCCCCAGACACCTGGGTCATTTACTAAGGGCCCGATTCTTGTTTTCCCGACGTGTTACCCGAATATTTCCAATTTGCGCCGATTTCCCATGAATTGCACCGGGATTTTGGCGCACACGATCGGATTGTGGCGCATCGACGCCGGCATGCACATGACGGAAATCGGGGGGCGTGGCCGTACGAAAACCCGACGGATTCAGAAAAACCGGCGCATTTAAAAAAGAAATGTGTCGCGGAGCTTGCACTTACCTTCACTCAGCCCGGCTCGGTGTATTCCAGTGCGTTTCAGGGGAACTTCAGCGCAGCAGCGACATCTGGTGGACGTCGGAGGAACTGCCTTAATAAATCCCTGGCGGACCCGATTCCAGTGCAGAGAACGCGCCGCTGGATCGCGAATAGACCGGGTAAGTAAATCTGCCCCTATGTGTCTGCGTTATCCTCTGTACGTAGTGTATAGCTGAAGAAGTGATGATAGTGTCAGTCTGAACACTGGTGTATTCATTCTCCTGGCAACCTTGCTTGAATCACACCTATGTGTCTCCTGAAGACTCCGCTCTGGTTCACATACAAGTTAACCTTCTATGATTGACAGAATCTCTCTTCACTCCCATTACTATTGTGTCTGCTATCAAAGAATTGATCCAATCACCTTCTGGACCAGGGCTATGGATTATCATATAAGGTCTTGTGGGACCAGTACTATTTTCTTACTATAGTCTTGTACCTAGTAAGCGAGCAGTGTGATTCAGTCATCTGTATTCTGATTTTGATATATATGACCCTTTGCTTGTATTCTGACAATCCTAGAGATTGTGTACCTCATTGTCCTCTTGGTTCTGACCCGTATTTGGTGACTATCACTCTATTGTATTATCCTATCTTTGTCTCTATGTTTGCTCTGTAGTGCAGGTAGTGAATGTCGACCTGTTGTCCACCTACTGCCCCAGGTAGGCCAGACAAGTAGGCAGGGACCCGAAGGGCAGTACAGACTTGCAGAACAGGACTCCAAATCATGTGGTCTCTCCCTCCTTAGAGTCATTACATCATGTGCCCTGGGGTGGGATTCAATGTTCTGAATCTAGGAGATCCCCTCTCCATAAGGAATACCCTGCTGTGACTGAGGGGGCAGAATCTCTTCATTAGTAAGAAGGTTCTGTTTTTTGATCCTTTGGATCTCCTTAATTATCTAAAAATAAGGAGCAACAGCGAATAAGGGGAGAGACATCTATCAGCAGTGATTACAATGTTCCTTGGTAGACCGCCATGACTCCTTTATAGTTCTGATTATGTGTGTTCCGCGTATGCATTGTGGTGGGCTGTAGTTACAGTATATAAACAAAGTATAATTAGCCATCCCTTTAATTAAAACAGAAGTCTGAACCCGAGCCCCGATCCCTAATGACTACCCTTCCTGACGAGTGATGTAGATGCCTCTAATGCTTTCACCTCTGTAAATGGGGTCTTCACGAATTACTAGGTGGTCATAAACACTGGTCATTATTGACGTTGCTTCAGCGGGGATGTGTTCGCTCGCAGTAAACACGGCTAATCACATTCATTTGTTTATGCAGCAGAGAGACAAGAAATCCGCTGCACTGGGAAGTAAGATCAGATCCATCTAGTCAATGGGCTGGAGGAATGGCACTCGAGCGTCGTGTATCAGATGACGGAAGCTACAAAGATTTTACTCTTCCTATTGGGAATTTGTAAATATGGGAATATTTTAGGTTGTTTTTTATGCAATTGATCTCTATAATTCCCTACTTTTGGTGCTAGACATAATGGGGCACATTTACTTACCCAGTCCAGTTGTGATCCAGAGGCGGCTTCCCCGATGTTGATTCGGGTCCAGCCGGGATTCACTAAGTTAGTGCGCCCGATGTCCACTAGGTGTCGCTTGAAGTCCGCCGGAGTTCACTGGAGTTCACCGTCATATCCTGGGTGCAGGTTAGCGCATGTCAAGCGACACATTTTTTTTTTAAATTTGCGTTTTTTCCGAATCCGTCGGGTTTTCCGACGGCCACGGCCCCCCGATTTCCGTCACATGCATGCCGGCGCTGATGCCCCACAATCCGATCGCGTGCGCCAAAAACCTGGGGCCCCCCAAAAAATTACCCCCAATGTGACTATGTTGAGGCCAGGGTTTGGTCTCCTTCTTATCTTATGTTTAGGCATCATTTTCTAATGTTCTCAGGGATCACAAACACTGAGGTTTATGATTTGTACTGGATGATTTTAGATTAGAGACACATTTTAAATACATTACAAAAATACCACGGACATACAACATATATTGAATATATTGACTTGTCCTAAAGAAATCATATGGGCTCATCAACACTTTTGACGGTGGCTGGATACACCAATGTTGCTGATGTCCTCTCGCTGTCCTCCATGCAGTGGTCTTTGGGGCTTTTATGGAGTTCTTATCTGTAAGGTGCATTGACCCTTTAAGAAACTCTTATAACCTTTAATCTGCTCCCAGCCAATACTCAGTTGAATACAGTTGAATGCACCTTTCTCCAATATTTCTGCGACCCCCCCCCCTGAGTCAACTCTCACCAACAATTGGAATCATCCAAGAGGTAGCTACCTGGAGGTTTCCCTGCAATGCAGTCTAAATCCATGTACAGGGGCTAAAGGGTCAAAGCCAAGGGATGACTTATACAATCTCCATAGGAATAGACATAAGTCATACTGCTTTGGTGACGCCGTCGGTCAGTGGGTCATCCATGATGACTCAGGATAGGTAACGCGGTAAGTAAAGTTATGGGAATCTCCAAGTCTTCCTATATCACAATTTATTCACCTCTACAGATGAGCCAAAGAAAAGCTGAGCAAAGCAACTACGAGCAGCTACCTCCAGCAGTCCTGCAGCGTGGTGGTGGCCCTTCAGGACCTCTATTTCTTTCAGATTAGGGTCAACAATCAGACATAACATAATATAACTTATTATGGGGACAGTTACATGACAGCAGGGTCTTTTGATAGGTTGGTCCTCTGCTGGAACCACCAATTTTAGAGTAACCTTATATGAAGTGTTAGATTTCCCTGCAGCGCCCCCACAGTGGACGTTAAGCATTACACAGTCAATAGACTATCTTTATAATACTGCGCAGGACAGGTGCTCCGGGTAAGAGACACTACTGTCCTCTACTGTAGTCATAAAATAAGGATCTTGAACAGAGCCTTGTCCTCCACCACCTCCTCCTCCTCTTCCACCTCCTCCACCTCCTCCTCGGGGTCTGCTTGGTAATGGCTCTCGGCAGCCTGTAATCTGTTTTCCTGTCGTTCTCTCCTCTCCGAGATAAAATGTGTTGTGGCAATTTCCACATTTCATTGTCTTATAAGAGTCAAGGCTCTTCCCCGGTGACAGAATCAGTCAGTAAGATGCGAGTCCGGAGCGGGGAGATCATTGTACGGCGTCTGACCGGCATTTGGTCAAATAGGAGTAAGTAATAGCCGCCCATCTCCAAACACGAGAGGATGCCATCATGGCTTTTATGTGGCTTCTCTTTTATGTTGATTTGAATAAAATCAAAATTCTGCTTGTGGAAACCGGACTAGAAATATTGCTGAGTTCTATATCTGACACTTTTTGGGCATTTGACTTGTTCTGTGATGGTAAAGTTTTAGAAAAGTAGTCGGACTCACAAGCATCTTCAGGGAACCCCAGGAATCAGCTTAGGTGAAGTTCAGTCAGTCCTGCAGAAGAAGGAGAAATTACAAAAGGGACATTGATGCCATCGATGTAGAATGGGCATGCTGGGAATTCTGGGAAGTGAAAGTCAATGAGCCAATCAGTGTTCCATGCACTATTTCCATTTTCTAACAGAACTACATTGTGGGGCAGATATACCCGGTCCATTCGCGATCCAGCAGCCCGTTCTTTGCGATGGATTCGGGTCCGGCCGGGATTCACTAAGGTAGTTCCTCCGCCGTCCACCAGGTGTCGCTGCTGCACTGAAGACCATCGGAATGCACTGGAGTTCACCGAGCCATCTTGGGTGAAGGTAAGCGCGAGTCCAGCGACTTCCTGCAGCGGTTTTTCCGAATCCGTTGGGTTTTCGTTCGGCCACGCCCCCCGATTTCCGTCGCGTGCATGCCAGCGCCGATGCGCCACAATCCGATCACGTGCGCCAAAATCCCGGGGCAATTCAGGGGAAATCGGCGCAAATCGGAAATATTCGGGTAACACATCGGGAAACCGCGAATTGGGCCCTTAGTAAATGACCCCCTGTATGTTAGAAAATGTGAAACATTCATCAATCACTTGTGATCGCCAAGAAAAGTTTCCATGTGCAGCAGCGGCCACTGCAGAAGGAATGTGGTATTACATTACATTTATCAACCAATGAGTCACTATGTACAGTAATACATTGATGGGGTTAATTTGTGCAAAAACTAAAAATAGCAAGGACTTCCCACTGTGACTTACCAAGGAGGAGGAGTCCAGATACGTATTTACTATGTAAATCTTCTGAAATATGGACAGGGGCTGTTCCCATGTGATGTTTGATTCCTTAGATATTCACCCATTTTATTATCCTCTGAGGGGATAATTTATCTATAGGAAAAAATTACTGCACAATGTCTATCTGCAGCCATGACTAGCCGTATTTGGGCATATACCCCTCCTGTAGTATTATGTGCCACAGTTTCATAGTAGATAAGGTCAAAAAAAGATGCAAGTCTAACCTACAAATCAAACAGAAGGAGACATAAAACACTACAAGGCTAATGCCGATTGGCCCAAATTAGGGAAACCCGACCCCAATATGGTATCAGAATAACTCACTGGATCAACATCACATTTACAAAAGGTTTTCTATCCTGCTCTGTATTGACTACTTTACAGAGCTTAGTATTATCTGCAACTGTTGAAAGTCTTTGAAACTATGTGAACTATAAACTATCTATGAGGTCATCTATAGTATCTATATATATATTTCTGTGATTTTTTTTTTACTTATCAGTCTTGATATTGTCACTATTTATATAAAATAATTAAATGAAAATAGACTGATACCTCCTGTTCTGTGGAGATCACCTCTCATCAGTCGCATTATCACAGCCTACCAGAGTCACACCTATAAATTATGATTATGTGCCTTTAAGTCAATGAGGCACATCCTCTGCCCCTGATGATGTAAACAACACGGTGAGCGGGCACTACTGGAATAAGGCATCAAGGCCTGTTGTCCACGTATCCCTGAATGCAATATATAACAACATGAAGAAGAAAGAGGGGATACGTACAAGGGACTAATGGTATGTAACAAGATATTTTATTCAAAAATTCTCACACATATACACAGGACAAAAATAATGGTGAATTAAAAACACTTAAAAAGAAACACTCTATGGTGTATCTAGCTACCAAGGGACTGTGAGCCCTATGGTCCCTCCCACGTCCAAACCGGTATATTAAGGTAGATAGAAGACTATACAAAGTAACACCGGGTATACACAACAATCAACAATGGAAAGTCTAATGAGGTCAAGTGACCCGATATAACCGGGTGTACCCAATACTGAAAATATGACACAGAGCTGCCTGTGTGGCGGAATGGTGCCGCTGGGTAGTGCGGTAGAAGGGGAATACCTATCCGTAAGAGTGGATGAAGACCAATACTACAGGCAGACCTGGTCAGACGGGGAGGGATGCGGAGCAGACCCCACGCGTATCGTCACCCAACTGGTGACTTCCTTTTCAATAAAATACGTTGTTATATACTACTAGTCCCTTGTACGTATCCCCTCTTTCTTCTTCATGTTGTTATACTCTGCCCCTGATGAGTCATCACCAAATTAGAGTGTTCAATAGTCCATATGTCTGCTGTAAAGCAATTTTCTAAATGTTGTTAACAGCAGCTCCGGCAAAATGGCCGCCTCTATAATATGGAGAGAAGTATTATAGAAAGAATTTTTTTAAAAAAATTGCAATCAGAAAATTTAAATCATGAGTGAGCATGATTCAATTCTAATATTAATTAGTAAAAATAGGGATTATTTATTCCCTATGGTAACAAAAGATAACTTTGGAAATTATTAAGGGAATCAATTTACCCATAAAAATAGCATAAAAATACTCTGCAAATAGTTAAATTAAAGCAGAAACATCATGTAATTATGTGTAACACAATAACGGGGAGAGGTCAGTCTTGACAATCATGCAAATTAGCTAATTTAATCCCCAGAGTACCAGATTATTGGAAGTTTACGGTCCTAATTACAAAGTGCTTACGTGTACTTCATCATCGACCTGTTACCATTAGAGATGAGCGAACATGCTCGTCCGAGCTTGATGCTCGGTCGAGCATTAGGGTACTCGAGACGGCTCGTTGCTCGGACGAGTATTTCCCCTGCTCGAGATCGAGCATTTAATTAAAAAAAACACAGTGAAGAACAATGAAGAATAGAATAAAAACAGTGAACACAGGATCATT